>JAXGGA010024014.1:0-12684 GCA_038373865.1 Uloborus plumipes
TGTGTTAAAATCTGTAAGCCATTTTTTTTCTAGGACTTTACACCACACTTTATCTGTTCCCTACCACACAGTAACATTTTATGCAACCCAATTACTTTTCCATCATAAGTGGCTAGTTTGAATGGGTTTAGTGTAATACATGGCTCTCCAACCTAAGGCCCGCGGGCCGGATCCGGCCCGCCAGCAGATTTTTTCCGGCCCGCGGAGAAAATCTGTTTTTTCAATCACCCCCCTTTTTTTTCAAAAATTTTTTTTATTAAATTAATCAGAACAGTGACGATGTCAGTGAATACGTCAAATAATAAATAAAAATCGATTCAAACTTTAATGCAAAGCCTTTTAATTTTTTATTTCTTTCGACGGTAATACCCATCTCTCTTTGTTGCCCTTTCCGAGAACAAATATCTTTTCTATGCTTCACATTCTCCCGTTAGTCCCCTTAGCATTGGGCATTTCCATCCCCTTACTTGCAAACCCAAGAATATATTGATATTTTTTTAGCCTCACGCTCTCACGATTCACGAAGTGCATAGCGATCGTGGACAGCGTCTTTCATTTTTAGTTTTATTTATCATTACAATGGCTTCTTTTAAAAAACGAAAAGTTGATTTTGAGTGCCATGCTTTTAATGAACGGTGGACAAGCGATTATTTTTTGATCGATAACAGTAATAAAGCATCGTGTCTTATTTGCAAGCGTTGCACTTGCTCTGTCCTCATTTATTGTTAAGTTTCTTATCATCATTAATACGTAAAATTCATTTAATAAAATTGTAGTACATTGCAAGGATTTAGTTTTTAGTCTCCGTTTGGCCCCCTTTTTTTAACTCCTTTTGGAGAGCAAAATGCATTTTGTGAGAAAAAATGACTTTTATTTCAGTTTTCTCAACTGCTCTCTAAATTTTAAGAGTTTCCGTAATGTTACAAAAAAACCATCTGAACTGAACTATTTTTGGACCGTTGGCCCGCCTCGCTCCCAAAAATTTTTAAATTGGCCCCCGAGTAAAAAGGTTGGAGACCCCTGGTGTAATAAGTTGAACCATACGTTCCGAATTTTTAGTCGTCGTCCCGATTATTTCCAATTCTGTTTTTGGTCCCCAAAGAAGCAGTGCTGCTTAAAAATGTACATTTCGTACAAAAATTAATACTTTGGTTTTTATTTATTCTTTATTTAGTAAAAAAAAATATACGCATCACTATTAAAATGTTCCTACCGTCCTGTCAGATGATTTTACTCAACATACAGCATTCCGAATTTCCAACTACAAAATCTGGTCATCTTTGTTTATGGCACAACAGCTTCACTCATTTAACAAAATTCCGAACTTCACTTGTCAAGCATGAACAGAGAGGTCGCCCCGAAAAAGAATATTATAAGCATTGCATTCGCGAGAATGGTGTCGCATGTTCAATTAGTAGTTAGAAAATCCAGTTAATATATTACCCATTTAGGGAATGAACCTTTCTGCCCTCGTTATCTTTACTACAGCCGATGCGACTGTTAAATGGCGTTTTCGGGGCAGCAAAAACACCCAAAAACTAATCTATTAGACCGTAAAATACTAAACTCGCTCTATTCATTCATTCCCTTCCAAGACTGCATGAGCGAACAGCTCAACTTCCCAAACATCAGAAAAACAATTCTCGTTTCGCTTTATACAGGGTTATTCTAAATGATGGACCCCTTTTTAAAAATTCATATTTATTAAAGTAAAAATCCGAAATGAACAATCTTTATTGCAATGGAAAGATGAGATTTCAAATTTTTTTTTAGTGCAAAAATTTTTTCTGTAGCTGCAAAATGAGGGCGCACCAGTTGAGTTTGCACCGGATTAGATTATAATTTGATTTACTATCGCAGCTGAAGAAAATGGCGACCGTGGACCAAAATTTTTTCTGCTTTCTTCAGTTTGTCAAAACTGCGTCACGAATTTTAGTGCAGCGGCCTTTTCGTGCCAAATTTGGAATTAAAGCCCCAACTAAAAAAAGCATAAGCCGTTATTTTAAGCAGTTTCAAAAGACTGGTAGTGTTTGTTAAAGGAAAAGCAGAGGAAGACCGCCTGTGTCACAAGAAAAAGTCATGTTTGCCGTACAGCACGCGGTGGACACATTGAACATTTATGATTATATATGAAAAAAAATTTCAAATCTCCTCTTTCCGTTGATATAAAGAATGTTAATTTTCGTTGAAAACTTTAATAAATATGAATTTTTAAAAAGGGGTCCATCATTTAGAATAACCCTGTATAATAACACTGGAGGAAAGGGGAAGAAAAAAAAACCCGCTTAAACAATGACAGTTCCTTATCGACGACACGGCTACGCGTATAAACAATGCCGAGAACGACAAGGCTAGCCGACAATCCAAAACTCCTATTTCAGCTGGAATGACTTGGCGCGCAGCCCTCCGCTTGACATTTACGCTCCAGCATCGCGACTTTACGGCAGAAATTTACGGAAATTACTATCGAGCTCGAGACGGTGCTCGGGCCATCCAATTTCGGAAATGGCCTCTGTGATCGTTTGTCTATTAGTGCACGTGCCGCCATCTAGCGGCAGTGGAGATTAATTGGCAAGAGAAATCATTACATGGGTCTCCCAGTCGGCATGAAAACGAACCGTTGAGCATGTTAATCCGCCCATGATTATTGTCATTATTATTAATTTAAATTCATTTCATTTTTATTTTTCCAACATTCATCGGTAAGAGTACCCATGTATTATTAAAGATAACGGTTAAATAAAATCCAACATTAACAGGAAACAGGCCCGTCATTTAGGGGAGGCAGGGGGGGGGTCAATTGCCCCCCCCCCCCTGGCTTTGAGAAATCAATCTATTTACATATAAGTGGGCTTGGTTTTTGATGTTTTCCGGTGAAATTGCATTGTGTTTGGATCCTTTGCCCTCCCCTGGAAAAACTTGAAATGACGTCCCTGACAGGAAAAGTAACGTCGTTTACTCCAATGCATATGCTACAAAGCAAGAAACAAAGATAAAAGACGTTGGAAATTGAGGAAGTACTGAGTTACGTGTATTTGGGTCAAGAAATTTGGAGGGACGGGAACATCACAGATAGAATCAATAGAAGAATTAGAAGAGGATGGAGGGAGAGCGATAATGTTTATGGTATTGTGCGTGTTAGTGAAAGTAAAAAAAGGTAGAATCTAAAACGAAGTGCACGTTTAGTGGTGCAACCGGGGAGAGGGGGCGCAGGGCTCGCACCTACTCCTGAGCAGAATGTTTTTAAAAAACATTCCTTCATTCTTACTGAAGAGGAGAAGAACGCATCTCGGGAAACCTAAGTTGTTTTAAAAAGAGAAAATAAAAAGTTCATTTTGCGAACTTAAAATTAAAAATTTTCAATAATTGCAGATTATGTATCAGCTAATTGCGTTCAACACCTCTAATTTCTTTAATTTTTCTTTTGCTAATCGGCAGGAAATAGTCTTCAAAATGCTACGCTTCGAAAGTCTCCTCCCTTGCCAAAACCATGAAAGAGCGTCTCAAATATTGTTTCCAGGGCTTCAGTTTCGCAAATTTCCGCGAGAGAACTCTCACACAACTCGCCTTCTAACAACATCGAAAATTGTAAATCTTTTCTAGAGCCTAACATTACTCAATATGGTGAACAATAGCGTTTAAAAGACTTCTCTTTCGTGAAATTTCCGTGCAAACCCTTTGCCCCCCCCCCCCCCCAATATCATTCAAGATCGTCCGAAACTGTTTTTAAAAGGACAATTCGATGAATTGCTTAGCATGCAATTCCTTTAAATTGAGCAAGCCCGGATGCTCCCATTTCAAATCTGAAAATGAAAAAACTAAAATTTCGAAAAAAATAGAAAAAAATCTACTTAACATTACTAAATGTCGCTTAAAAACTTAGTTTTTTAGGACTTCCAATTTCGAACTGTTTTTAGGGGAAAAAGCTTTTTTCGTAACATCAAAGTTTGCCAATAGTTGCGTTCAATTTCGAAAAATTGGAGGGTTGGGGGTTCACTTTGTACTTCGAGTAGAGAATATCTAACTTTTTAGGTTAAAACTATATTTTAGTACTGAAAAATTGTACATCAGCACTATATTTTGGTGTGTCTACATCTCACAATGTACTGAAATTGCTTATCTGTAAATGAACTTTTTCGGCTATGGTGTTATTTATGCAGTGTAAACATTTTAGTACTGTAAAAGCACTTATTTTCGCAAGCCCCTCTTGTAATCGCAAAAATTTAAACCAAGCGAAATAATTCAAAATCGTAAAAATTATTAATTTCTAGTTCCATAATAATAACATTCGTGAAAATTTCATGTCGCGAAATTACCGATATTTTGAGTTTCGCGAAAATTACGGCTAGCGAAAATAGGTATTTTTACAGAAGGCAGCGTATACCCGACACACACCCAAAAACAATTTCTTTTTTGAAAAATACAATGGTAGTATAATTGATAAAATAGGCACAGGCAATAAAATTTGAGGTTTTTTTTAGAACTCACCATTGTCGTGAAATCTAACAAAGTAATGCAATCCTCTGATACAGCTAGCCAGACAGATAAAGGTTCACTTTGTTTCAGCTGAGTCTGAAAAAACAAAAAACATAAATAATTAATCACCAATTTTCAAAACCAATAAATAAAAGTTTATGAAACAAAAGCTATAATTTATTATTTTCAGCCTTTTTAAGATACGCGTTGGAAAAGCAGGGCGTGGCTAAAGTCTAGACTTTCTACGACGTTACATTTTTGCCGTTTAAAAGTTTCCGCAGCAATATTTGCATAACTAAAAAAATACTGCATGGATGGGCGAAAAAAGTCATTTATTTAGTAGCAATAATTGCGTTGAATATTTGAAATGTTGAAAAATTTAACGGTTACCAAAAGACAATTTTGAGATTGAAACCGCATAAACTTACATTTGTTTTAGAGCGCGATCTTATTAAGCTGCAACAATGCCATTTACTGGATGACTTAATTGGATATCATGGTGGGTGACATCATTTGTCTTCGAGTATGCTTTCCCCATTAGCTTAGCTGTTATATTGACATATGTTATTCAGAAACTTGCTGTATCATTTTCACATGCTAATGTTAAATGCAATAAGGCGTGAAATTCTTTGCAGCTTTTCTGCAAAATGAACTTTTAGTAGGTATTTAAGCAGTATGGTTCTTCTTTACTAAACGAACAATCACGCACGCACCCGCGTGCACACACACACACACTAACACATACGAATTAGTGAGAGTTTCCCATTAAGAAGTAAAAAAATAAATCTAAAACTAAATTACGCATATGAAATTTAACTTAAGTTCCAAGAGCATTCGGTGAAGTAAAAAAATCTCTATTGTAACAACGAAAAGTGTATATGAGAGTTCTTATATCAATTAGGCCAAAATGAAAAGTTTTCTTCTGGAGAATTCAATTGAGATACACATGAACATGCGTACAAAACGAAAACCTCTCTCCACACCAAAACAAAAAAAGAATACAATTTAAAGGAGCATTATTATAAATAGGAAAAGATCTGGTATGGACCCCACACTACTTCCTTTTACGTGTAAATTTCTTAGTAGATGCCTTAAGTGTTAAAACAGTGCTTGGAGTGAGCAAGATAACAATTCAAACATTTTCTTCTCTAGTTTGCCACGAAACAAAGCAAAAAAAAAAAAAGTTTTACAATGATTAATTTTCTAAATATCGCCGATTTTAACATCACTCAATTGATTTTTCGCACAATATCGCCAATAGCGCCAAACTTGGCGATATGTCGCCAAGTTTGTCGCGCCAATTCATATCACTTAAGTCTGCATTAAAATTACCATTGATTTACCCCAAAAAAGGGGTAAAACACCCCCCTGGAGACATTCGAATGTAACCACAAAAGGAGGTGCACAACTAGATACCCCTCAGAGCCTACAAACCAAATCAGAAGCTTCTACGGCAGATAGTTTTGAGTTATGCGACACACATACATACGCACATACATACGGTCATACAGACGTCACGAGAAAATTCGTGGTAATTCACGCGGGGTGGTTAAAAAAGATTTTTCGGCTGGTCATATGTTGGCAGGTACATATGCATGTGCTGACAGGTCGAAAAAACGACTCAACATTCATTCGGGGGTGAGCAAAATCAAAATGTAGACCTAAATTTGAGTGAATTTTTTCTCGCGATTACAATACTTCCTTTACTACGTAAAAGGACGTAAAAATAATGATCCTCCAAAGAAAAAAAAATATTTTACAACAATATGTATATTAAAAACAAGACAACAACACCCTTTCTCTTCTTTTCCCCGAAAAAAATTAAATGAAACACCCATTTTTAATTCCATCAAAGTAATGATTCGTCCTCTTCTTCTAAAGTAAAAGTAATAAAATTAAAATACGCATTACATTTCAAACGAAGTAAAGGTCCCCTTCCTCGCTGAGAAAAAAATAATTTGATTTTAATTCAAATCACATAAAAATACAGAAATACGTCTTTCCCACAGAAAAAAAAAGAGAAACTTAAAAATATGCATTATAATTGGACTAAAATGAAACAAACATCTCCCTCCTCTGAAGAAAAAAATAAAGAAAAATACAAAATAAATTAATAATTTAACAACATATTTACAATTAAAATAAAACAAAAATATCCCTCCTCCGTTGGTTTAAAAACATTTTGCAAGCATTGACCATTGCACCTAATCAGTCATTTTATTGCCTTCTTTCAGCTTTGGCACGCAAATTACATGAGCTCGCAGAGATTTTTTGAAGTTAATAAAACAATTATAATTATCATGAATACCGAACATAATATTTATTCCAAAGCAGGGTGTCAATGATTTAAATCAATTGATTTAAATCAGTGATTTAAATCGCGATTTAAATCAATTGATTTTTTTTTTAAATCATTGATTTAAATCACTTTTTATTTTAATCCTTGAAAAATTCTCTTGGACAATCCCAATTTCATTATTTTTACCATTTTATTTTAGAGCTTTGATTTCCATCTAATAAATGGAAAAGTAATCCTACTCATCCCCACTCCACAGATGCTGGAAGGTTGCAGTCCAAATAATATGTATGCACAAATAGTGCTATTTGTTGTCTAATATGTGAAAAAAAGAAAATACATGCAGGGCAGGTGTTGCAAGGAGTGAATTGAGGGGGGAGGGACATGATAGAATGTGTGTGATATACTTTCAGTGAAAAGAAAAAACAAAAACAACCAACCAAACGGGGGGGGGGGGGCAGTCTTTATTAGTGGCTGAAATGGAACATATTCCAGCTTTACAAAACAAAAGCAAAATAAAGAGGGGGGGGGGGCTGAATGAAGTGAGGATTGGGTTGAGCTTCCTGCTCCATTTGATTTTTATCATAGCTAGTAGACAGGATTATTTTCAGATTGGCTCCTAACACTTTTTTCTGGGTTTCTTACTGGTGAAGCTTTACTTCAAAGGTATTTTTGTATTTTTAAAAACTTAAAGGTAAGTTGTTCATAAATAAAAATTAATGAATAACTGAAATTTCTAATTTTTTTAAAAAAAAATCAAAAAAATCCGATTTAAATCAAAAAAATCTGATTTAAATAAAAAAAATCTGATTTTTTTGATTTTTTTAAAAAAATCATTGATTTTTTTACACCCTGTTCCAAAGTGTACTTAAATGAATAGGAATCTTCAAATAAGGTGCTTACCCTAAAGAATTTTTTTTAATTAGTAAAATATGTATTTTTTAAAATAAAATAATTAAATTGGTGAGTGCAAAAAAACGTTAGTCCAGAATTGCATTGTACTGGTGCGCCATTTTCACAAGTCTGTTTTGTGTTATCATCGCCTGTGCGATATAGGAATTCCAAATGCTTGGACCTCACGCAGAGAAAATTTCAGACGTAAACACGCTGTTTTGTGTCTATTAACATCAAAGGCGAGGAACTCTCAGGAATGCGAGCAAATAGTCGACGAGTGTTCGTTTTCCAAGAAACCCCGCCATGTGTTTTTTGTGATCACTGTATAATGGCAAATGCAAATGGTTGACATTTGTTGCGCTCAGCGAGAATTCCTGTTTAGTGTGAAGCGACATGCAATGACACTTTTCGGAGCATAAATTCGAGGGAATGTAAACCTCTCTGACAAGAGAACGGTAATAACTTTCATCATTCTCGGATAAACACAGACGGTCTGATAAACCTAGCGGTCGGGGACCCCCCCCCCCCCCCCGAGGAAACCGGGATTCGAGATGAGAGGGAGAAGACTCTCGGAAAGCGGACGAGATGGTCGTGCTCGTCGCGCAGTGTTCAAAATATCTCCTTATACAAATTATGTAACATAGTTGTAAATACTGTAGAAATAAATATGCTAGTATTTTACTTTCATCCTCTGTTTCAATCAACTAACAAACAGAGTAGCCAAAACGTTAAAGCATGTTCCAAATTGTTGTTTCTACGGTCAGAGTGTAGATAAGTATCGTTCGAATTATTAACCTGACTGACGTGATTTTTTATCTCAAGACGTATCTTGCCTCCCACATCTTGTTTCCATGAAAAACGAATTTCGAATTTTTGTGACTGATGTAGTTTTTGCTCTCACTGATTCAACTCTATCTTTAATCTTTGAATTTTTAAATTCTTCTTCTGTTGTTGTTAGCATCGGGAAAAAAATATAGCGGGGCTCCAAACGTCGGCAAACTGTTCCGGCTGAGATGACTGTTGCAAATGAGGGGGGGGGGGGGGTAAAGGAACACTAATTTATTATCCAAATACGATTTTAATGGGGCAGTTGAATTAAAACGACGAATGCAACAGAACGAAAGATGTATATAGGCGTGGGGGAATGATGTGCCATAGATTTCTAACAGGTTCTTCCATGAAACTCTGACCTTAAGCTTCCTTTCCTGTCTCTATTAACATTTTAATTAGCCCTAACTAATTAGCCTCGTCAGCAAGGATAAAAGTTTCCCAATTATAATTGGAAAATAATGAGATGTTGTCTTATTAAGTTAACACAGTGAACGGGAGCTTTGGAATGATCAATTTTTCCCGTCAAATGTTAAATCACTTCGATGAAAAGTAATACAGCAAGAACAAAAAGAAATGTTAAGAAGGAAAATCGAAGCTTGATCCTCCGGGGCAACGTCGTACTGAAATGCAACTAAGAATATCGATTCGCTCACGCAGTTCTATCGGAAGCTAGGAGAGCAAAATTCTTTCTTAGCGTCTGACATTTTTGTCCACAAGGATGGCATTTGAAAAGGTCAGCATCGATCTGGTATCTTGAGGACCGATGCCAACGCGGAAGTCTCAGTGTAGGAGGATGTCTCCTTTAATCAACCGCTAAGTATAATAAATCATCCAAGCAGAAATAAGTTAAGTTTTAATGAGGGTATTTCAAACCCCGATGAAAAAAAAAAAAAAAACCCACGCACACACAATCACTAATAGAAGTTAATGCATCAGATCTAAAAAACAAACTGCCTCGAAGGCACGCAGAAGTTCTTAAATTTTTTCTTTGAGTATCTTAATTATTTTTGTATTTTTTGCTTCAAATCAATAAGAAATGATTAATTAGAATATAAAAAGTTCATTAAATGAACAGTTCAATTTTTTATACGCACACACGCAAAGCCAAAAGTATCTTAATTATACAGAGTGGTTTGAAAGTGAGGATCCCCCCCCCCCCACCAGCTGTCTTCATTTTCAACATTATATTAGCACTAGGTGAATGTTATAGAGATAACTTAAAATTTTAAGGGCGCTTTTCCACTCAACGACACGACAGCGATAAATCGTGTATACACGATTGTCGTCATGTCGCACGCAAAATGCATTATAATATGCTATACGCTTTTCCACTTCCCGATTCAAGGACGATTGTGTCGTCTCTGTTCGAACGATATCGTTTGTCGGACCTTCGTGTCGGATAGCATCAGTCTCTTCTTTAAAATCGGCACGACATCCATGCATTTGTTCACTTTCTTCTTAGGAGCAACATATAGCAATGACATTTAAATTTGACATCTCTGAATAAAAAAATTCGGTGAGCCCGTGAACCTCTCAGTTCATTCACTGTTGTGAATGATGCTGATAAGGCAGAGATTTTAAATAATTACTTTTTGAATATAACTGATAATTTAATCAATACCAATGATATCAGTGCTTCTAATGAAAACTCATTCTATGGGTATTTAGAGAAATTTGGATCTGTTCCTTATTCTTTTTATTTAGGTGAAATTTCATCTGCTGAGCTTACTACGATAATTGATAATTTGAATATTTCTAAGGGAGCTGGGCATGATGGAATACACCCCAGAGTAATAAAATATATTAAAAATGAAATTTCGCCTGTACTTACAATGTTATTTAATTGTGTTTTTTCTGAGTTTATAATACCGAATAATTTGAAAGTATGTAAGGTTATTCCTGTTTTCAAAAAAAAAGGTAACCCCAATGATGTTAAAAATTATAGACCTATTTCTATTGCTTGCATCTTTGCTAAAATTCTTGAGAAGTTAATTTATTCTAGGATTTGGAATTATTTTTGCACTAATAATTTACTTTTAAATAACCAATATGGTTTTACTAAAAATAAATCAACTGAAGTAGCTATAATTCGAGCAATTGATTACATTCAGAAAGAAATTGATGTCAAAAGAAATATTGTACTTGGTTTTTTTCTTGATCTTACTAAGGCTTTTGATGTTATTGACCATAATATATTACTACAAAAATTAAAATTTTATGGTATAAGAGGTGGACCTTTTGATCTGCTTTGTAGTTATTTAAGTAATAGAAAACAGTATGTTTCCATAGGAAATTCATGCTCAAGAATGCTGTCAGTTAAGTATGGTGTTCCTCAGGGTTCAATATTGGGTCCACTGTTATTCATTATCTTTTTAAATGACATCTTCTTATTATCTAAAGATTCTTTAATTTTGTCTTATGCTGATGACACATCTGTTTTTGTTGGTGAAAAGGATGTAGTTTCTTTGAAAACTAAAAGTCAGGTTTTATTAGAGAAAGTTATGTTATGGTTTAACGCCAATAAATTGTATGTTAACTACGACAAAACTAATTTCACTATCTTTCATTGGAAAAATAAGAAAATTGACAATTTTGAACTAAGGTTGATTGGAAAAACTTATCAACATGTAGAGAATATTAATTTTTTGGGGATTAATTTGCAAAATAATTTACGCTGGGATAATCACATTGATTTTGTTTCAAAAAAGATTTCTCGTAGTTTAGGTTTAATGAACTTTGTGTCAAATTTAGTTCCTGTAAATGTTTTGTTCATCCTATACTTTTCTATGATCTACTCAGTTATTAATTATGGTATACTTACCTGGGGTCAAACAACTAAAAATAATTTAAACAGAATTAATGTTTTAATAAATAGATTTCAAAGAATTGTTAATAGGACTAATAGATTTGGTAACATAAATAGAAGTTTTTTAATGAACGCTGAACAAATTTATAATTATAATGTTGGTCTTTTTATGTATGATTCAGTCCATAATGGGTTTAATTTGGAAATAGTGGAAATGCGAGAAATGGTTCATAATTACCATACTAAGCATCGTGATGATCTTTTACCAATTTTTGCAAAAACAAATTTATTATTCAATGGCATTAATTCCTATGGACCGAGATTCTGGAATTCTCTACCAAACAGCCTAAAATGCATAAACAGTAGAAATTTATTTAAAAAACGGTTAAAAAACATTATACTTAGCTCCACTTAAACTTATACTTAAACTAATTTGTGAACACTAACTTATCCTCAATGTCGTGCGTTAGCTCTGAATTTAAGTTTTTCTTTTCTTTGTTTATATTGTTTTTTTTTATATATATCTGTATATTTTTTTCTCTATTGTTTTTACTTTCTGAATATATGTTCTTATGAATTTAGATGAATACTTTATTTCCCTATTCATTAATTTGCCCGAAATGTTGTCCCTTTTGAGTGATGGGAGCTCGTCAGGCTGTTTTTTTTTACAGCCTTTACTCCCTTTACTTAATCAGGGCTTTTTGGTTTATGATGTATATACTTGACGTTTGTTTTTTTAATTTTGTTCTTTTTTTTCTGTATTTGTGTTCTATTTATTGTTGTATTCGTCTTATGTTATGTCTATTTTTTGCTTATGGTTTGTATTGCCTTGATTGAAATAAATTGAAATTGAAATTGAAATTGAAATTGAAATTGATGTTAAAACAGCTGGTCAAAAAAAAAAAAAAAAAAAAAAACTGTCCTTTTTAAAGCTACAGCAGTTAAAGCTACCCCTCCCCCCAGCAGTTTTCGCTAACATCATTAAAAAATGTCTTACGTTTCGTTTTTCGGACTTAAATTCCAAAAAATATCCGAGGAAGAGCAACCGAGAACTTCTCCCCTCTAACATCATCGAAGGTCGGCTAAAAAACGTTTTTGGAGCTTCAATCCCGAAAAACTACCTGCCCTTATTGTTATTGTTACTAAAATGTTTCCTACGATTGCGTTTTTAGAATTAAAAAAAAAAAAAAAAATCCCCTCTCCCTTATATAATCATTGACGATTTAAAATTACGCATTTGGGAGTTCCAAAAAGTTCTGTGAGAAAACTTCCATGAAGTCAATACCCTAACATCATCGAAGGTCGGCTAAAATTGTGGCTTTGGAGCTTTAACTTTGAAAAACTTAATGCCTCCTAGCGTTACCAAACATGGTCCATAATC
>JAXGGA010024015.1:0-12683 GCA_038373865.1 Uloborus plumipes
TGAATTCATAGCAGCTTGGAAATGGAAAAACTTATTTTCATAGCAACTTAAAGCAATGACGTATATTGTGAGACAAAACACTCTATGAAATCAACCAACTAAACATTTCAATGGTAGAGCCTGCGCTGTGATCTCTCCCCCCTCCCACCCCGGGTATTCCTGAATAATCGCCCATCAATATGTCTAAAACATAAGTATTCCACACATAAACGTTGATAGCACACAATTTCAAATATTTTCAAAATTTCAAAATAAAACGTTGCTAAAAATAAAAAATATCGTGTAGTTTCAAAAAAAAAAGCATCCTAGCTCGCCCCGTAAGTGGCTGTTTCTAGAACTATCATTTTTGAGAAAAAAATGCAGCAATGTTGAAGTAAATTGATACATTTTACCTGAGCATTAGAATTCTCCAACTTTAAATTCTAAACGTGACCCAATAATCAAGTGCAGATAACTCTCTCTTTTTACTTCCTTTTACGAAGTATTGTGATCGCGAAAAAAAATTCACTCAAATTTGGGTCTAAATTTTGAATTTGCTCACCCCCGAATGAATGTTGAGTCGTTTTTTCGACCTGTCAGCACGTGCATATGTACCTACCAACATATGAGCAGCCGAAAAATCCTTTTTAACCACCCCCGAGTTAATTACGACGAGTTTTCTCGTGACGCCTGTATGTGCGTTTGTATATGCGTATGTATGTCGCATAACTCAAAATTTTTTTGCCGCAGAAGCTTCTGGTTTGGTATGTAGGCTCTGAGGGGTGTCTATAGTTGTGCACCTCTTTTTATGGTTGCATTCGAATGTTTCCAAGGGGGTGTTTACCCCTTTTTTGGGTAAATCAATGTTAATTTCAATGCATTTTAAGTGATATGAATTGGCGAAACCACTTGGCGATATGTCGCCAAGCATTTGGGCGCCAAGTGTCTGACGCCAACTTGGCGATTTTTTTTTTTTTTTTTTGAATTTGGCGCTATTGGCGATATTTTGCGAAAAATCCACTGAATGATGTTAAAATCGGCGATATTTAGAAAATTAATCATTGGAAAACATTTTTTTGCATTGTTTCGTGGCAAGCTAAGGGTGTAAATTTTTGAATTCTTATCTTGCTCACCCCAAGCACTATTTTAACACTTAAGGCATCCACTAAGAAATTTACACGTAAAAGGAAGTAGTGTGGGGTCCATACCAGATTTTTTTTTCTAAAACATTGATAAACTTCATGAAAACTTAAAAATGCTAATTTTTACGAATAGACTTGAATCAACTCGGATGCCATTTAATTATAATTTTCGAACAGGTGAAGTAAAATGACGAGCTTACAAGTCCTTCTTCTAAAGAAAACAAAATACAGGTAAATACATACTAACTTACTGATTTCTAAATAGTAGAATTACATAATAAACAAAAAGTAGCAAGTTATGCAGAAGTGTATGCAATCAGATTTCAAAATGTGGAAAATATTGTGACTGATGCATAAATATGGAAAAAATAGCATTTGAAACAAGTTCACCGACTTGCGCAAAAAAGTACTTTGAGCAATTTTTTTGTAGCAGACTAGCATAACATTGGAAAAAGTCTGTGTCTGATCACAGAGAGATGGTTCATGACCTTGAGGCGGAAACAAACCGTTCCATTTTAAAATAGGTAAAATCAGCGAAAAAATTAAAATTTGACTCACTCAGTACATCAAAGTTTTTGCTGCCAGCATGATCTCTCTGATGCTACCTATTAAAAATGAAGTGGCCCTTTTCCACTTCAAGGTCTCCCACCATCTCTCTGTGGTCAAGCTTTAGGTTAGCACTACTAGCATATCTCTGACATGATAGCAAAGTTTCAGGTCAAAATCTACGTAACCTTTAAATAAAATTCTGTTTCATAATAACGATTTAAATCATAAATAAAATCCAGGATGATGTATTTCATTCATATTTTCATGTGATCTTTCAGTAACTTTTTTATTGTTATCACGGTTTGAGTCAGATCCTGCAAAATCAGCTTTTTTTTTTTTGTAATTATAAACTCTAAACTATTTATGATATAGTTAAAGTAAAAAAAAAAGGAAAAAAAATGAGAAAGCTCAAAGTGAAAAAATGAGAAAAGTAGCATGTAATAAACAAATATTAATGTTAACTGTGGTTATTATTAAAAATATACGGGTCATTATACAAAAAACCTGCGTTTTTGAGTTCAGGGTAGTTAGTTTCAAAAATATTTTTTTTGAAACATTTTTTTATGATTTATAGTAAAATATAAAACCTTTCCTAACATAATTGATAAAAATTAATAATATTTTATTTTTTCTTAGGTCTTTTTTTCCATGAACGCACAGATACTTGTATGCCTTCGTTACGTGTCACATCCTATTTCCTCCATGTACTCATTCACTTTTTTGGTCAAGAAAACATATATATATATCAAGTTTAGTAGGTTAATTTGAATCATTAGATTTTTTTAAATAGTTTATTAGAATTATTTTTCCAAACAAAATATATACACTGCTCGACATTGAAAATGCAACACCAAGAAGGAGTGGTCAGAAATTGATGAAATTTGGTAAGAAGACAGAGACAGCATGGAACAAATAAGTGATATTTATTTCAAAATAAATAAGCAAAATTTAGAGCGAGGACGGCGTCGGCTCAGTAAGAAGTAGGACCACCGCGGACAGCGATGCACGAAGAAACACGTCTAGGCATGGAGTCAATAAGCCTGTGGATGGTGTCCTGAGGGATGGCACTCCATCCCTTTTCAACCATTTGCCACAGTTCGTCCTCTGAACGAGGCAGTGACAGGTTCTGCAAACGGCGCCCAATCACGTCCCACACATGTTCGATTGGTGACAAGTCAGGAGAGTATGGTGGTCAGGAAAGCATCTGTACACCTCGTAGAGCATGTTGGCTGATTCAAGCACTGTGAGGCCGGGCGTTATCCTGTTGAAAAATTGCATTTGGCAGACCCTGAAGGTAGGGGATTGCCACCGGCCACAGTACATTATCTACATATCGTTGGGCCGTCATAGTGCCCCTAATACGAGCTAGAGGTGATACGGAATTGTATGCAATAGCGCCCCAAACCATTATGCCACGTTGTCGCGCTGTGGGGCGTTCCACAGTTACTGCCGGATTCGATCTTTCTCCACGTCGACGCCACACACGTATGCGATGACTATCGCTGGACAAACAGAAGCGGGATTCATCTGAGAACACTACGGTTTGCCATTCTGCCATCCACGTCGCTCTGGTCCGGCACCATTCCAAACGTTGGAGTCTGTGCTGTGAGGTCAATGGCAGTCTTCTTAGCGGGTGCTGTGATTGCAGGCCACGTGCAACCAGTCGACGGGAAATGGTTCTGGTCGACACAGGAACATCCAGGGTACCTTGCACGTGCTGCAGAATCGACGTACAACCCAAACAGCACTACTTTGTCCTTTGGACGTCCTAGAAATGTCATTTCAGGACTAACTCAAAATATTAACTCATCCTTCGGACGTTTAAATTTCATCCCGCGGTAATCGAGGGACAGCCTAGGGACCGTTCAATGTCCGCGAAGTGTTCTTCCCCAGTTGGTCCCTGTGTTGTCAGCAGTCATCCCGAGGACTTAAGCCTTTCGTGGTCCTCAGTACGTTCAGAAAACATTATCCCCAGCAGTGTTGGGCATTAATCAACTAAATTCTCAAAAAACTAAAGTAATCTTTGCACTATTTAATTCTGATTAATTTAATTTGATTACATTCAATTCGCAGACGACGATTAACGTTAGTTCAAACTAACTTAGTTAGTTTGTGAAAATGATTAATTTAGTGCGAATTATTTTAGTTCAAACTAATGTAATCAGATTGATTTAGTCGAGACTAAAGTAATCAGATTGATTTAATCAAAACTAATGTAATCAGCTTAAAATTAAAAATCATATCGATATAAATCTAGACTGACTTTAAACTAATACTAAGATATATGTACTTTTACAAGAACGTTTTTATTTCTGCGCTTGTATACATACATGGATATACGAGTAAATTCGGGTACATACGAGTACACACAAGTACATAAGTGCGAACCCGAGTATACTCGTGTGTAGGGGCAGATTTGTATTCCTGCGCTTATATTCAAACATTTACGTGTTGTTCGTTAGGAATATGTACGTGTAAACGGGAGTATATACGAGTTAACACGAGTGTACTCGTGTGGTGCAGTATATTTGTATCTCTGCACTTGTATACATGCGTTTACATGCATATACGAGTAAATTCGGAAAGAACGAGTACACACGAGTACATACGTGTGAACCCGAATATACTCGTATGTAAGGGGAACATTTGTAATTCTGCGCTTGTATACATACATTTACGTATATACGAATAAATATTGATATATACGTGTAAACAGGTGTATATAAGAGTTAACACGAGTATACCCGAGTGTTGGGTTATATTCGTATTTTTGCGCTTGCATACACACATTTACTTTCGTCTTCGAGTAAATACAAGTAAAAACTATATATATGTATGTATGCCTATGTATGTATTTTTGTATATATATGTATGAATATATATATATGTATGTGTGATTTATGTTATGTATGTACGTTTTTATATTTTTGTATATATGCATTAATGTATATATATATATATTAAAAAAAAAAAAATAAAATATATATATATATATATATATATATATATATATATATATATATATATATATATATATATATATATATATATATTGTATGTTTGTATGTATGTACGCATGTGTATATAAAAATGAATGTATGTATGTATGTATGTGTGCGTGTGTATATTTATGTATGTGTGTGTATATATTTATGTATGTGTGTGTATATGTACATATTTATGCATGTATGTTATGTATGTATATATATATATTTATGTTTGTATGTTATGTATGTATGCATGTTATGTAGGTATGCATGTTATACAGGTATGTATGTATGTATGATGTATGTATGTACGTATGTATGTATGTATGCATGTTATGTATGTATGTATGTAAAAATGTATGTATGACGTATGTATGTTTGTGTGTATGTATGTATGTTATGTATGATGTATGTATGTATGTATGATGTATGTTATGTATGTATGTATGATGTATGTATGTATGTATGTATGTATGTATGTATGTATGTATGTATGTATGTATGTATGTATGTATGTGTGCGTGTGTATATTTATGTATGTGTGTGTATATATTTATGTATGTGTGTGTATATGTACATATTTATGCATGTATGTTATGTATGTATATATATATATTTATGTTTGTATGTTATGTATGTATGCATGTTATGTAGGTATGCATGTTATACAGGTATGTATGTATGTATGATGTATGTATGTACGTATGTATGTATGTATGCATGTTATGTATGTATGTATGTAAAAATGTATGTATGACGTATGTATGTTTGTGTGTATGTATGTATGTTATGTATGATGTATGTATGTATGTATGATGTATGTTATGTATGTATGTATGATGTATGTGCATATGTATGATGTATGTATGTATGTATGTATGTATGTATGTATGTATGTATGTATGTATGTATGTATGTATGTATGTTATGTATGATGTATGTATGTATGTATGTATGATGTATGTATGTATGTATGTATGTATGATGTATGTTATGTATGTATGTATGATGTATGTGCATATGTATGATGTATGTATGTATGTTATGTATGATGTATGTATGATGTATGTATGTATGATGTATGTATGTATGATGTATGTTATGTATGATGTATGTATGTATGATGTATGTATGTATGATGTATGTTATGTATGTATGTATGATGTATGTGTCTATGTATGATGTATGTATGTATGAAGAATTTATGTATGTATGTATGTATGTATGTATGTATGTATGTATGTATGTATGTATGTATGTATGTATGTATGTGCATATGTATGATGTATGTATGTATGTTATGTATGTATGTATGTATGATGTATGTATGTATGATGTATGTTATGTATGTATGTATGATGTATGTGTCTATGTATGATGTATGTATGTATGTATGTATGTATGTATGTATGTATGTATGTATGTATGTATGTATGTATTTATGTATGTATGGTGTATGTGTATGTATGTATGATGTATGTATGTATGTATGATGTATGTGTGTATGTGTGTATGTATGTGTGATGTATGTATGTATGTATGTGTATGTTTGTATGTATGTATGTGTGTATGTATGTGTGTATGTATGTGTGTATGTATGTGTGTTTGTATGTGTATATGTATGTGTGTATGTATGTATGTTTGTTTGTATGTATGTTTGTACGTATGTATGCATGTAGGTTCGCACATATGTACGTATGTACATACATTTTTTTTAATCACTTCTTCTTTAATAAAACTTTGAAGTACTAGTTAAATGCAAAAGATCAATTTTTATATTATAAAAATATTACTGAAAATATTAGTTCACGTTTTAACTGTTCTTAAAATTCTAATCACAAGCAACTTATTTTTCAAATGAAAATATTATCAGAAGAACAAACATTTTTTATTGCACGAGCAAAACAAATATATGAAAAATAAACTTTTAAAGTATTGTTCAAGCTCTTGCGATTCAGAGTCGCAGCAACTCTCGTTTAAAATAGATCAACAGATTGTACTTTAAATTAAAGCAATATACATATCGAATAAAACAAAAAACATGTCTTTCTCATCGTAGAACAGTTGGAAATAAATCAGAGACAAAAAAAAAAAAAAAAAGCAGACGTCCGATGTTAAAACAAAATACGGTGAAATGGAAACTATGATCAACAAATGATAAGCTTTTCGTTTTCCCGACAATAAAATTGCTATTTAGGTAAATATACGACGAACTTATTACATTTCAATACTAAATTATCACATAGCAACAATATATTTGGAGCACTTTAAAAAAATTCAATTGATTCTAAAACTTTTAAGTATTTATCACTGAAATTTTGTACGTTATTTTTCATAATAATAATAAAACAATAAATATCAGCAAACTTCAACCAGTAAACGATAAATTAAAAATTAAATTATCTCGCTTAAGATATTTACTGCAATTTATAGTGTACTAAATTATAATGTAGTAAAAGATATGTTGCAGACGATAAATTTAGAATAGGTTTTTGTTTTTATTCTTATGACATAGATCAGTTTGATCAGTTTCAGAGCATATGTAATGCAAGTGTTTTGCATCGCTAAAAATTATAGTTTATTAGCTGTATTCATAATAGGAGTAAAATAAAAGATGAACTACATTTTTGAAAAACTTATTACGCTTTCATAAAGCTGAAGAGCAGCTCGTGATATCCGGGAAATAAAAGAAATTCTCGTAGAAGAATGGAAGAGGACATTTTCAACTTTAGTGTTTCAACCATTATTCCAGGTATAGCAGAACCATACAGGCATACATACATGCATAAATGCATGCATACATACATGCATACATACGCACATACATACATACATACATACATACACGAATGCACGCACGCATACAGGCATACATGCATGCATAAATGCATGCATACATACATACACACATACATACACGCACATACATACATACATACATACACGCACACATACATAGACAAACATACACACACATATATACATACATACATACATACACGCACATACATACACACATACACGCACATACATACATGCATACATACATACATGCATACATACACTCATGCATTTTCATTTATACATACACATACATACATGCGTATACATACATACGTACACGCACATACATACATACACGCACATACATACATACACGCACATACATACATACACGCACATACATGCATGCATATACATTCATACATACACATACACACACACATACATATATATACATTCATTCATACATACATACACACAGAGACATATATACATGCATGCATATACATTCATACATACACATATATACATATACATTCATACACACACATACATACAAACATACATATACATTCATACATACACATACATACACACACAGACACACATACATACATACATGCATATACATTCATATATACACATACACACACTTACATACACACATACATACATACATGCATATACATTCATATATACACATACACACACTTACATACACACATACATACATACATGCATATACATTCATATATACACATACACACACTTACATACACACATACATACATACATGCATATACATTCATATATACACATACACACTCTTACATACACACATACATACTGACATACATACATACATACATACATACATGCATACATGCATACTGACATACATACATGCATACATGCATGCATAGATGCATACAAACAAATATGCATACATACATGCACACATACATACATTCATACATGCACACATACATTCATGCATGCACACACTTACATACATACATGCACACACTTACATACATACATTCATACATGCACACACTTACATACATACATGCACACACTTACATACATACATACATACATACATACATACATACAAAAAGGAATTTTCTTGCCTCCCAGGGACGTCATTTCAAGTTTTTCCAGGGGGGGGGGCAAAGGGTCCAAACACAATGCAATTTCACCGGAAAACGTCAAAAACCACGCCCACTTATATGTAAATACATTGATTTCTCAAAGCCAGGGGGGGGGGTAATTGACCCCCACCTGCCCCCTAAATGACGGGCCTGCATGTAAATGTATGTATACAATCGCAGAAATACAAATAGAATCCACCACACGAATATATTCTTTTTATTCGTACATACTCCTGTTTACACGTATATACTCGTATATACCTGAATTTACTTGTATATGTATGCAAATGCATGTGTACAAGCGCAGAAATACAAATTATCATCAACACACGAGAAAACTCGTTTAACTCGTACGTACTCCTATTTACTAGTATAAACTTCCATCTCGAATTTAATAGCAAATAAATTACTCAGATTTAAATCAATTTTATTAGTTTTAATCAAATTGAATTTAGTACGATTACTTTTAGTTTGACTAAAATTAATCTAACTAATTTAGTCTTGATTAAATCAATCTGCACTAAATTAATCTTTTTCAGAAACTAACCAAGTTAGTTTGAACTAACGTTAATCATCGTCTGAAAATTAAATATTTAAATTTTTAATCTGAACTAAATGCGGGTCAGATTACTTTAGTCAACTGATCAATCGATTGAAAATTTAGTTGATTTTTTTAGTTCTTGCCCAACACTGTGACGAAGCACATCTTAGAGATAAATCTGAAGTGTACAGAACATAACTTCATCCCGATTCATAATCGATGTCTTTTTAACAGCTCAAAGGAATAAAAGACATGCACTCGAAATAATGCTTCTTAAATTTACATTTTCTTGACAGTTGTAGGATATGTTAAATATTGAGATGGGAACTTTCAATTTAAAGAATCTCAATGTTTTGTTAGCTTCAAGAATTCAAAATTTGAAGTTAAGTGTTGTGTTGATTTGTAAAAATGGGTATTCGTCACAACTACAATAAAAATAACTACTGCAGAGTTTTTACAACTATTCAATAAGAATTTAATTTTTCAAGTGAAATTAAACAATAAATAAATAATGAAATAGCAATTTTATTTTTTCAGTAAAAGAGTGCAATAAATGTAGAAAATTTTTGGAGAGGATTTGAACCTTAAGTAAGTTTTTTTTCAACGTTTTATGTTTTGCAAATGCGCTATTTGTTTTTAAAAATTGTAAAATAATGAACAATACTTAAAAAAAATAATGGATGACGTTATTAAAGGTCAGAATACAATAATGCTGAATGAGACTGTTCTAAAAAAAATGCCGATTAATCGATCGCCTGCTGGAGCAATTACCTACGGTTCTGCTTTGAGAGTTTAATAAGCACGAACATTCTTATTGAACAACATTTATGGAGTGATGCAATAGTAAAATATAGGGGAAAATTTTAAGTTTTAATCCACTGTCCCAACTCTTTAATAGTCTGCCTGGACAGCAGAGAAAAAAAAACTAAAATTTGTCTCAAAATAGATTTTTACAATGTTCCAACAGGACCGATTCAAAGTTGTGGGTTTTTAAGGTTCAAACATTTTCCGAAATCCTAAAAATGCTTTTCATTATACTTTAAAAATATATATATGTTACTGTTTTATTATTCTTTTTTTAAATTTATTTTTAAATTTCATATGAAGAATGAATTATAAATATTGAAAAATTTTACACAATCAGTTCTTTATCTGCTGTACTGATTTTTATTAGTAGTTATTGCGAACATCACTTCTCGTAATAACTACAATACAGCGCTCAATACAGCCTTTTCCTTCAAATTCTGAATATCGTGAACAAAAACAGCGAAATTAGTATTGTTTTAATACATTGTTATTATATTAAACACCAAAAGCGTTAAACTCTGCATTTAAAAGCATTTCATATGTGTCATAAATTTGAATTAAAGAAGCATTACTTCGAATACGCAAATAAGTACACGCATATACATGCATAAAAAGAACATCTCTCTCTCTCTCAATTACTTATTAAGGGTACAAGAAAAGCTTGAAGTGCACATGTCAGATTTTTTCCCTTTATCATATAGAGCAGCATTTTCAGGGCAAGTTAATGCCCTTAAAGCAGAACAATCCTCCCCCTTTAAATAATTTCAACAAAATCGAAAGAATATAGAACTAGAACCAAATTTCATCGATTATATAGAAGAAAAATGCTTATGAAAACACTCCCCGAAACAAAAGTCGGGTTACGGTCCAGTAGTTCCAATATTAAAATTTGAAATCAAATTTCTTTTTTACTTCATTACAGGGGTGCCCACGGGGGGGGGGGATTACGGCGCAAGTTGCGCCATCAAAATTTTTGGGGGCGATTTTTTAAAACTAATTTATTTATTTATTTATTTAAATTATTTATTAATTTATTTTTTTGATTTAAATTATTTACTGATTTTTTTAAATAAAAATTATCCATTAATTTATTTTTTAATTTAAATTATTTCTTTTATTACTTTATTATTATTTATTATTTATTTAATTATTTTTTCTGTGTGTGTGTGCTTGGAATGTGTGGAAGAGCAAAAAAGTGGTTCTATTCTGCGCATAATTAGTACTTCTAAAAAGAAATAACTAAAAAAATAATAGAAATAATTTTTTAAAAATAAATAAATCATTTTTTAAAAAATAAATAAATCATGTTTAAAAAAATAAATAAATAATATTTAAAAAAATAATAATATTAAAAAAAGAGGGGTAAAATAAAAAATAAAAAGCAACAGAGGGTTGTGAAAACTTTTGGGGGGGAATTTGCGCCATTGAGCTTGGGGGGGATGGGCACCCCTGCTTTATTACATACATAATTATGTTTCTGCCAATGTTAAAACTTGGTTTCAGCATCATGTTGCGGCTGATCAATCAAAATGCGGCTGATACATACTAAAGAAAGGTAACATCAAATATTATAATGAAGCCCAAATGAAAACAATGAATGAAATGAAAAAGAGAGAAGCATTAGACTAAACGTGGTTACAGTTATGAAATAACTGCGTTTGAAAGTAATACAATGCATAAAAGCTATAATTCAGACTATCCAATTTTCCAAGATATAATACAGTATGAAAATATTCAATTAAAATATATTTCTGATAGACACTATGCTAAAAGTAAAATCCAGCTGATAAATACTAATGTCTAGCAAAAGTAAATATGATTAAGAAATAAAAGAATAATTAATAAAGGAAAATGTGCAACGTTTAGATAAATTGATACTTTAATAATCTCTTTATGTAAACAGTTTTTAAACCAGGTGAGATTTTTTTTTCTTCAGAAAATCATACAATATCCCAAATATTTAAATCCTAGAGGATCAGTAATACTTAAAATTATTGATTCACATAACAAAAGGCCTTCAGTAATTAAGGATACACAGCGAAATATTGAAAGCAGTAAACAAAACGCTCATTAACAGAGATTTAAAAAATAATGTCAGCTTTCTTACAAATTAGCTTAATTAATATTCGACTTAATTAGCTTTATAGCTTTTTCCCTATTAAAGCTAGTTTGAAGGGTTTTTTTTTTAATCACGCGAGTGCTTTAATGGTGAAAATGATGATGCAAAGTGTTAATTAGTTATTGTAGTAATTCATTAGCTTTTTAATATTTGTAAATTTCGAGCACAGAAGTATGTTACCGAATTCAGGTTTGAAGTTTGTATTGAATCTTTCAAATTGTCAAACAAAATGAAATAAATATTATTCATAAGCACTCGTTTATGAATATACTGATTTATTGAAAATTGCTTTAACTCGTCATAAACTAGATGAGTGATTCGCAATCTTTTTAAGACTAGTACCCATAAAGTGAGTAAATATATTAGAAATTACCCCCAAAATCATTTATTCTAAAATTTAAAAACGCTGAGTGCAGTTTTTTCTCTATAATTTTTTTTTTTAATTTGACCTTTATTTTAATTTACTCAGATAAAGAAAACACCTCTTTCTTAGCAATTTCGTACAAAATAAAGTGATTATCGATGGCATGTTGATGTTATGATATTTCTCAGTTACAATAATGTGAGTAATAGCTGTTGCTTCAGCCAGTGCACATTATAAGTGACGTGACAGAAAATTTC
>JAXGGA010024016.1:0-12681 GCA_038373865.1 Uloborus plumipes
AGCGACGCCCATGTAGGAGCTCCTTTCGAACGAATCGGGATCGACATTCTTGGTCCTCTACCGAAAACTACTGATGGGAACAAATACATCCTCGTTTCCATTGACTATTTCACCAAATGGCCCGAAGCATATTCCATTCCGGATCAAGAAGCTACCACTGTAGCAGAGACTCTAGTCCAGCATTGGATCTCGAGATATGGGACACCCTTGCAGATCCACTCCGATCAGGGGAGAAACTTCATCTCTGCTGTGTTTAAGGGCCTATGTAAAATCCTCAAAATTGAGAAAACTCGAACGACACCACTACACCCACAATCGGACGGCATGGTGGAGAGATTCAACAGGACAATCCTTAATAATCTCTCGCTTATGGTCTCCAAAAATCAACAGGATTGGGACAAGAAACTTCCTCTGTTCCTGCTGGCCTACCGCAGTGCTGTCCACGAGACCACCGGATATTCCCCATCACAGATGCTCTTCGGCAGAGAGCTTCGGCTACCTTGTGATCTCGTCTTCAGTCTCCCTCCAGATGCGCCTTCATCGCCTGAGGAGTACGTACAGGATCTCCAGGCCCGGTTGGAGGACGTTCATCACTTCGCACGGGAGCGAATCAACATCGCGGCGGAGAAAATGAAGACCCGATACGACACAAGGTCCACTGGCCATGACTTTCAAGAAGGTGACAAGGTGTGGCTATGGAATCCCATCCGACGTAAAGGTCTATCACCCAAATTGCAGTCGCATTGGGATGGACCCTACACAGTCCTCCACCGGCTGAACGACGTCGTAGTGAGGATCCAGAAGTCATCACATTCAAAACCTAGGGTTGTACATTATGATCGGCTAGCCCCATACTATGGCCATAGTTCGTAAAATAAATCTAAAGCTACCATGGTAACTTGTTTGTAAATTTTGTAAATAACTTTTGCCTTTAATTGTTTGTAATATTACTCTATCAATGTTATTATTTCTTTCATGTTCTCATTGTTAATTTGTATCATGTTTATGATTGGTCATCATGTAATGTGTGCATCTGTAAGTTTTCCCTTGCTTCCTTTCTGGGGATTGTACTGCCCGGGACGTGCAGTCCTTGGGAAGGGGGCAATGTTACAAATCTTGTAAATAGTTGTTGTTTTTCCTGCCTTGCATCATTTTCATTAGTTTTGGTTTTATCTGACGTCATGTTGCAAAAGTATCTGAAGATATCACCTTTATCACTTGTATACCGGCCCTGTAACGTTTTGTAGTTTTTACACTTGCCCTGCATTTAATAAGCGTGAAGACATTTTCGCGTGGTTTTTCTTTTTATACTAGAAGTTTCGTGAATGGATTGTTCAAATTATGAATGAAACTCCGGATTTTGCTAGAATTTTGTCGAGAATTCGTTTCGTGTATAAATAGCTGGCCTTGAACACAGTCAGTTAGTTCTTTTCAGATGTGATATCTGGAGACTCGTTTTCATTCGCTTGGGCGAATGGTTGTTTTGCTTTTGTAATTGCTTAATTACTGTTCACGTTAGATACGTGGTGCTGAGTTACTGTTGAGAGCAGGGGCGGCGCTAGCAGTTTTACCGCCCCGGACAAATTTTCAAATTGTCGCCCTCGTCGGGATCTTAAAAAAAAAACAGGTGGGTGAGTGTTCTAGCCGTTTACATTCTTATAAATTTAAACGTCTTGAGTTCAAATTATGCTTTTCATCTTTATAGGTGTTTTCCCTTAAAAAACGTGGTTTCAGAACCCCCTCCCCTCTCCACGAAAAAAAGTTTTTTCAACGTAAAGTCTGCTAGAGCTAAGTCTTGAAAAAAATTTAAAATAAACTCAAACTGCAGACGATTTGTAACTATGACGAAGAGAATTCTGAGCCTCAAAACCAGACTAACGTAAATCACTGTGACTACTTAGCAGGAGAAGTTAAAAACGTTTGGCGCATACAAAGGTTGGGACGAGCGATCTTTTAACACTGGAAAGTAATTGTAAAGGTTCTTTTTTTTTAGGAATTACGTTCATATAGTTCGATGCGCAATAAGATTTTTAATACGATGGAGCATTGCCATTTTTTGACTTACGTTAGTTAATCCGGTCCTGCATTACAGAATTAGTGTCGCTAAATAAGTATTTATAAGAACAAAGAGCCAGACTTATTTTTGTCCTCATAGCAGATTGAAAAATCAAAAGAACATCAATCTCGGTCAAGTGCGAGCTAAAAAGCATTTCGTGGATAATAAAAAGATAAATATATAAATTAATAAGAGAGATTAATTGTCAATAAATACAAGCAAATTAATCTTGACTTGATCATTCCAGTAAAAAGCAGCACAATAAAACCAAATCATGTTTATCTCTATATATAAAGATGACGGTGTTAGTTAGTTTGTTTGTTTGTTTGTACGTTTGTAACCGCTGGCCAGAAGCCCCCACAGCACCTACAGACCTGAAACTTGGCCCAAAAATTCGAACGTATCCTCGTGTAATGCATCTCGAAGGCAAAATTCTAAATTTCGAATTAGTTATTTTTAAATTAATTAATTAGTCTCATTTTTGGTGTACCCGCCATAATTGAGGGGGAAACCTTCCTCCACCCCAAAACATTATATATCGCTGGAAAGGGTTTTTTTCTGAAAAAGAAAAGTTTTAACACGTTTCTCTCCGTTAATTAGGACGGGAGATATTAATTAATCAAATTTAGTAAATTTCAAGGCATAACTCTGTACTCAAAACTGAAACACTAGATCCATTTTCCATACAAGCTGCTCTTTCTTCAGTGGTTTAAATTTACGTGTAGAGTTAAGCCTTGAAAATTTACTAAATTTGAGTATATCTCTTGTCTTTTTGATTTATTTGGCGAATTGTTTTAAACTTTAAAAGGACTTTTAGTGTAGTTTAAAAGGTTGTGGAGAAAACGGTAAGACTAGAATTTCCTATTCGATATTTTAAAAGAACTCAATGCATTTACAGCTTTTAAAATACTATGAGATTTATAGCTGTGATGCCTAATAAGTGAATTTGAGGTGTAATATAAGAATATATTCTTAAAAATTAAAGTTTTGCTGTGGCCAGTAACTCTCACAATATTTTCAGAAAATTATAGTAATTGGCCCCCTATGATGAGAACGCTACTGATAACTCTAAATGTTTAGCAACAGAAAAATCAGATGAAGAGTTTAATGTATTAAATAAGCTCATGTCTCTAAAAGACTTCCAAAATATTTTTGGAGGCGAAGTGGACAAGATAAAAGCACCGAAATATCAGGAGGAAGTTTCAAATAATACATGGCCGTTATACAAAGTTTGGCGCTTTTTTTTTTCCAGAATGATTTTTCTAAAAACAACTCTACCAATACTGAAATACTGACTGCAATTATAACAACAAATGCAAATTTGACTAATGAAAATAATGTGACAGCAGCAACAATTGTGATAACTCCTCTGAAAACTCCTATAAATTTGTATACGTCAGCTACTTCAAACAAAACAACTCATTGTAGTAAATTTATCGATGATTACCAACAAAATGCGCCAAAAAGTAGGAGAATTTTTTTTTAATAGGATACACAAAAACAAACATTCTTTATAATTTCTGAGAGTTATAGATCAGCTATTGAAAACAATGAACAAGAAAAGCAGCAAAAAGAGTGAAAAATAAAGAAAAGAAAAAAAAACGAAGCAGCCGTACAGAAAGAAAATGCTTTAAAGAAGACTAATATAAATAAGGAGAAGTCAAAAAATAGAAAAGGGAAAGATGGAGAAAGATATTGAATGCTATAATGTTATAATATATTTAATGAATGGAAAATATATTCAATTAACGGTATAATACCTTCATACAATGATATACTATATTCATGTAAAGGAATAATATTTTCATATATATATATATGTGAATAATCCAGTATAACATTGAATGTTTACATGGCCAATAACTGTATGGTTTCATAGCCAATAACTATGATAAGGTGGCCAATTACTATCAATTTGACATTTTTGTTTTTCTAATAATATATCTGAAAAAGTGTTTTCAGACAGTATGAGTAGTAAAATGCATTAATATAGTATCATATGAAGTATTTCTTATTTATGCAGAAATTTTTCATTTATTTTTTATTCAAGCATACGAATACGATGTCGCTAAAGTGGCCAATTACTATACCGCTTCGACTATAATAATTTTACTTCAGAGGGTTGGAGTGAATTTAAATTTATTCAGTGAGCATTCTTTCCATTTAAATGCACGGGCATCGCCGTGCGGGTACTGCTAGTTAAAGCTATAAGTTAAACTAGACAAAAAGTACAAATTGAAAAGAAGTACCACAAGTCGAGTAGTGTCGAGTAGAAAAGATCTCAAAATATAATAAAGTCAAGTCAACAAATTATTTGAAAAAAAAATCAAGGCTTTTTTTACATGCTTGCGTGTACACACACCAGTGGCGGCGCTAGCTATGGGGCAGGGGGGGCAATTGCCCCCCCCCGTCGGAAACGTCTTGCCCCCCCATCGGGGAAAATTTCTAACTTCGTCGGGGAAAAAATTTCCGACGATCAAATTTTCCGACAGAAATCTAAGTGCCGAAATCTCTTCTGATTCCGACAGACCGGTAAAATAATTTCAATAAAATCATTCAACTGAAAAAACTTTATTTTTTTTTAAGATATTCCCATTGTTCAACTAAGTACGCAATTCCCAGACTAATTTCGAACACGAGAACCTTCAGGACTCTACCATCGAGTTGCTGCCATCGTATCTCTTTTGGATGAACGTAAGTTCTGTTGGAGAAGGTTATTTTTGTTCAGGTGGAAAAGGACAAATCTTCCCCTTTCGTTTTCTAACCAGAGGTCCCACCCGTAAACCGCCAGCAGCGTGGCAAGTCTTTCTGAGCACTTTCTGAGAATCTGATAGACCAGCCGCTAGACACGTGTTTCTCTCAGATCCTTTGCCACTACCAAGGAGGGCTGATGATACTCGGGAAGAAAGGAAAAGACATCCCTCCCCTGGTGAAGGGGCTGGCTATCTCCCTCAGGCAGGACTCCGGAATTGCGAGAGTCGCCAGAATCACTATTGTACGATTGTGCATCGTCAGACAGTTTTAATTAGTGTAACACGAGTAACAGGTGTCGGTCGGCGGGGGGGGGGGGGTGATTTTTGGCGGGAACTTGAAGCAAGTCTTTGGCTTCAGACACTTCAGAGAATAGCAGAAAGAGCAGTTTAGAAAGAAAGACGTTTTCGTCGAAAGAAATTTTTCCGCCGGTCATTCCTTTCTCTCCATCATCGGCGTGTCGATCTCCTTTGTGGTGTGGATCTCCTGTTGTCTTTGAACCTTGATAGGTTGACTGAAACGTTTTCCTTCATCAACAAGGTAACAAGCAGAAATTATTATGGTTTGCTTTAAATTTCCTTTTTTTTATTAAAATGCATGTGTTCTTTGTTTTAAAATACATGTCAATAAATGGGAAGCATATCTATAAATCGTAGCAAACGCTTTAATTAACTGTCGCATTATGAGATTACCGTTATATGATTTTTCCATTAATATATTAAATGATAGTAGCAGAATGTAACTGCTGTTGGTTGTTTGTAATGCCTTTATAACATTTGATCTAAAAGTAAAAATTAATTGCACCTGCATTAATTTTAAATGTTATACTGTGCGCAAAAAAAAATAGTTTTCTTGCACTTTAGAAAACATATTTTTTCTTTTCTTTGGTTCGAATTTTAAGCAAATAGGTAAACAAATGGAATCACACTGTTGCGCACTTCTTTAACATAGGGCGGTTCTCCCGGTCCCCTGCCAGTTTTTCATTTAAGGAGTCGTCAATGTCATTTTGCAATGTAAAAAAAGGGAAAAACCTTCCCAGTATTAAAAAATAAATAAAATGTATAGAAAGACATGAATCAAGATGATTAAGTTTTTTTTCTGTAAAATTTCGATAGGAAATGTGATCTTTAAATCTTAATTAAGGATTTCCTGTAATCTAACTTCTGACTAAAGAAATATTATTTTCGAATGTTTTTTAACCGAAAGGAAAAGTAACATCATAGAAACCTTTGCGAGCAGCAGTTGAAATAAATAAATAGTAACAATAATAAAAATCGTGATTGCTTCATCGGGGCAGCTGACCAGAGCCATCACCGAGAGTCAAACTGGGCGATTTTTTATCAGTTAGGTCACCGGGCCGCCTCCCTCATCTGACAAAGGTTGGCTTCCCGTTTTTCTTAATGGGAAAAAATCAAGAAATAGGAAATTTTAAAATTACTCCCCCCCCCCCCCCAAGAAACAACAACAACCTATAAAGCCAACTAGATTTTCAAAAACGTTGTCGAAAAGAAGCACATAAATTTTTTTTTTTTGGGGGGGGGGGGGGGTGGGCAATTTTGAATAATTTCTAGGAGAGTCTCTGTATCACAACCCTTACCCTATCGCCGTCAAAGGCGCCGAATAATTGCGTTTTTAGGAGTTAATCTTAAGAATATTTCGGGAAGAGTGCCGAACCAAACGATGCCCCTGTACTTTTTTTTTTAATAAGAAGCCGCTTTATTTCTCAAAAATAGAAACTGTGAACAAGTGGTTCTGATTAAAAATTATACCACTCGTGGTCCCTCTCCAATTAAGAAATCTGCAATAAAACTCTGCAACTTAGTCAAAAATTGCCAACAAATGGAATTTTAGACTTAAAACTAAAAAATATATATCATATACAGTGTCGAAAGAAGCACCATCTACACTGTTAAAAATTTTCCTGACAATTTTACGGTAAAAGTTACTGGCATCCATGTTGCCAGTAACCTTTCACCGTAAAATCCCAATTTTACTGTAAAATTTTACGGTAGAGAAAATTAGAGTTAAAAAATGCAAAAAGCTAGGATCGAACCCAAGACGCAGTTATCGCACTTCGCTTCTCTATCCACTATACCGAATAGATCACAGATGGCGAACATAAATTGAGTATTACGTGCTTCGCTCAGTAAGTCACGTGGTTTATCAACTGGCGCTGTAATCGTTTCTTTTTTATGGTACAATTTACTGTAAATATTTTCGTTACTGTAAATGCAACATTTTACAGTAAAATTTACCATAAAAGTTTCCTGAATTTTTAACAGTGTACATAATTAAAGATTGTCTAAAATAGCGTTTTTAGGACTTGAATTTCAAAATAACTGCATTATAAGAAACTCAGTTTTCGTAACTAAATTTTTTAATTATACCTGTGCCCCCCTGTCGGGCAAGCTTGCCCCCCTGTCGGGCATTTCCTAGCGCCACCTCTGACACACACACACACACACACACACACACACACACACACACACACACACACACACACACACACACACACACACACACACACACTTATTTAAGTAACAATAAGAAGAAAATGACCTCTTATTACTTGTTTGTGCCCAATAAGGAATTATTACAAGATTTATAATGATATTTACCCAGTTTAAAAATGTTTCTTGAGAGCTGATAGTATGTTGAAATGTTATAATCAAAACGGCAGTGGAGTAATATTGATGAAATAAAATATAATAAAATCATTGCTTCAAAAATATCAATTTATCTTTTGTTCTTAAGTAATCATTGATTAAGAATGCAATAAAACAACATTAGTATTTGATACACACTTTAATGACAACTTGATGAGATTGAATGAGAGCTTATGCTGTACAAAATTTGAGAGATCAAATTAATGTTTAACGTTATTTTCTCTCCTGTCGTAACTTGTAGTAATATTCATTCTCTGCTATTAAGTCTGTTAAATAACTATTTAAAAAAAAAAAAAAGAAATATAAGGACGAAGGTTACAATTCAATGCATTGTTCTTCCGTGGTACTCTATTACTACAAACTCCTAAAGAAACAAGAAAATTAAAAAGCTTTTTCTTACTTTTAATTCTGCAAAATTTGTAACTATTTTTTTTAAAACCTATTTGCTCAGCTAATTCGTGTTCAATTGCCAATGTAACTAGGCCATTTAATCTATCTTGAAGAGTTGTGGAACTTAATTATTTTTTTTTATTAATTTTAATTTTGAGAAACTCCTTTTGCTACCTAACAAACTTCTTGGCAAAGATAATAAAATTCTTAAAGCAATAGCTAAATTTGGTGAAAAATCAAGAGTTGAAACCAAAGATAAAACTTCGATTGGGCTTTGCTTTTTACCTAATAAGACCGAAACTGACACTATTAGAAATCGGGACGTTTGGTAACCATGGCCGGACCCCTGTATATTTAGATCGTGAGATGCAGTTTTGTTTTATAAATACAAGTTTAACATGCAAGCCTGTTTTTCAAATTAAATATTATTCAACCTCATGAATACATCGCAAGAAACGAATAGTAATGAAAATACATGAAACTTACTTCAGAAATATTCCTTTCCTAAAGACAAACCAAAGCATTTTTCTGAACTTTTTGCCTTTACTTAAAGATCGACGCTGATGATGGTTGAGTTTAGCTGCAATACGTAGCAAATGGTACTTAGTTTTTCGGCCACAAAGATACGAACGGGCTTTCTAAAATCACCTAATTCGTTGTTTCCTGCACGAATAAACGGTAAAATTATCCAGGCATACGTTGAACCCAAAGAGAAAACTCGTTTTATCGAAGAGGCGGTGGTGTAAATGACGCACGTTTTTTCTTTTTACTAGTACAAAAGAGAAGCGCACTACCGAAACAACAAAATCATAAAAGCGTCCCACTCCCAGGGTGGTGGTCCCACTCCCCTTTACATCAGTTTCAAGGAAACAATTAGCAGGAAGAGAGTTTGGAAAATAGGAGCCATAAAGCACATGGCCCAGACATGGCCTAGGGTCCAAAATCATGCGAAGTACTTTGTCGGTAATCTGATCAATCGGACCACACACGAAGCTGTCTCGCTTCGCAACTGACAGGCAAGGGTGATCAGATGACGTCCCGACAGCAATTACGGAACAAAGAGCTCACGATAAAAATAAGACCTAAAACTTTCACGTTCGTTTCAAGCTTCTAAGCTGCAAAAGGAAATTTGTTTGTAAAAGACGTTTGTACAAATTTGTCATTAATGAAAAATGTATTTTAGACATTCAAACCAAAATGCCGCCCCTAAAATTTGGCGCCCCGGACAGGGGTCCGGAATGTCCGCCGCTAGGGCCGCCCCTGGTTGAGAGTACAGTGTACTGTTTGCTACCTAATTGCTGGATGTTTAGCAATTGTTTCCTGCTCCTTTTGTAAATAAGTGTACATACTTGTAAATAAATTTATAGTTATTTCCTCAAGATTGGAATGCTCATTTAAGAAAGTTGAAGGTGCTACGGACTCGTTACAATATTTTTTACTTCTTCCGAAATTATAGAAATTTTCTCGATTAAATGGTTGATAGTAACATTCTTATAAATCGTTGATCAACGGAAAGAAAAGATTCTAACAACTTCTACGCCCCCCCCCCCCCACCACTGCAGTTTCACCAAGGTGTTAAAAAAGAAGCACATTTAGTTGAAATAAACAACATACATCATAATAGTTAACTAAAAATATATTACAATATTATAAATACAATGTCAAGTCGTTGCTCAGACATAGCGCGGTATCGTAGTGTTTCGTGTACTATCGCTGTATAATATTACACAATTTTCAATGATATATTTATAACTGTTATGTTTTCGTTCCCTTCAAACGCTCATACAATGTTTGAAATTATGTTTTGATGTATAGCAAAAAGGGTTCATCAGAGTTCAAACCTAACCCCCTCAAAAAAAAGTTAGAATTTTTCATTTATAGGCAGAATTAACATGTTTGCTTTCTACATTTTTGCTTTTAAAAAAAATGTCTTTATTTACCTCAATGACAAAATTTTATCTAAAATGGGTGCTGTATATGCATTAACCGCATTGCTAAGCAGTTTTTAATAGCATATAACAACAAAGTGCTAGCTGCAAGTATTTATTCTAAAATGGTTAATTGAAAAACTGATGAAAAGTTAAAACGTGAACGTTAAGTAAACGATATAACCAACGTTATACTAAAGCACGAGGTTGAAAATCTAGTACGTACACCTATTTTTGAGTGACAAGAAAGCACTTTTTTTTGCAATGGAAAAAGAGGTTCCAAGTAAACCCGAATGTTTTTATTTTGCAATTTAATAAGATTACTTTTGTCATTTATTTTTTCCGAATTATAGAAAGCGGGGATAAATTTCATAAAATGTAGTCCCCTACAGAGGCGGACTGGCCGTAGAGGCCACCTGCCCGCGGGCAGGTGCGCCCTCCGGTCTGTACGCCCTTGCGCCCTCAAAACGTGTGCGCCTTCGTTTTTGTTAATTTTTTTTTAATTTTAAAGGTTTGAAAGCAACCCCTAACAGTTTGAGCAGTACTCCCCCCCCCCACACACACTGCCAGTGCGCCTTCAACTTTAGTAAATTACTTATTTTTTACTTTTTACCCGTTTGAAACATATAAAAAGTAATCAATAAGCGTTATCAGAATTCGGTTCTTATTGTACCCCAGAAGTGATAGGTGGTCTTTAAGGGGGATCTCATCCAAAATTAGCGTCCTCCGGTCTGTGCGTCCTTGTGCTGTGAACAAAGCCCCCCCTCCCCCCCTTTTTTTTTTAAATATTTACGTTCAAAGCAGGGAAAGCAATCTATAAAAGATTGAAGAAAATGGTTATGCTCAATAATGTACCTGTTATAATTAACTTTTATTTATTGCATCATAAACGTGATAGGTTGTCGGAAAGGGGGGTCTTTGCCAAAAAAAAAATACAGCGCCTTCCAGGTGGTACGCCCTTGCGCCCTCGAACCTGTGCGCCTTCGTTTTTTTCCACTTTACTTTCGTAGGGTATGAAACAAGGCAGTCCAGTCGGGGGGGGGGGGGGGTTTGTAAAAAATTTTTACAAAAAATGTACATATTTTTTGTAAAAATTTTTTTCACATTTCGCCTCAAAGGTCTCAACTGTTCTGTTAAGACAAAGAATAGAGTATGACATTGGCAAAAAAAATATTCCAATATGTTGTTGGCAGAGGAAGTTATGACCGTTTGAATATCGGTAAAATATGACATTTTTCATATTTCGGCCTTACGCAACTAAAAGCACGTTGAACTTTCCTCGGTTATTTATACATTATTTTAAAGTGCTTAACACTAGTCTTTCAAACGACACTACTTTTGCCGTGCCAACTGAAATGTATAAGCTGTTTTTGGACCTCAAAAACGCTAAAAAACGTCAAAAATGCCTTGTTTTGAGGGCCTTCACTGACCTTACGGCAACAACTTACCACAAATTTAACATTCATTTTGTAAAGTTTCAACCTTCTATATTCCATATACAAAAAGAAAATTGGAGTTAAACAGTTCCTGATAAGAGTTTTGGCTCACGGCAACTTCCCTGTCTTGAAAATCAGCTTAATTTTTGATGCCGCACCTTCAACTTTAGGGGTCCATAAAAACTAAACAACTCAACTTTAGAGCAAAACATTCTGGATTTGGTCTTTCAATAAGATAATAAACATTTGGTAATTTTTGGGAGAAAATCTGAGAGGTCATGAATCACCTCATAATGCTAGGCGTGACAGTTTCTCAGATTCTTGCTCTTAAATGTCAAGGGCAATATTGCTGTGTCCGTTGAGAGTTTTCGAAAATCTTGGCACTACAGTTGTGTCAAAAGTTCCATTGAAACGTAAAAAATTCACTAAAAATAAATAAGTTCGTCACACACACACACACACGAAAAGATATTATTCAGTTTATTTAGTTAACTTCCTTTCCATTTATTGCACGGGCATCGCCGTGCGGGTACTGCTAGTAAGTGATAAAAAGAAGATAAAAATTGTGTTTTGCTAAAAATTAATCGTATTGTGTATAAAAAGTGTTACAACTAATGAAGATAGTAACAGGATTACACATTTGTGTTGTAAGTTCTAAAGCACATACAATCTATAAAAGAATAGTAGTGCTACAAAGCACTCTTCGGTAACATATATTATACCGAACTTAATTTTGCTGTAAAAAAAAAAAAAACCTTGCGGATAATTGCCGCAGAAAACGTGTGTGTGTGTGGGGGGGGGGGGGGGGTGCTATTTTGAAGTGCGCCCTTTGGAGGTTTGGGTTAGCGCCCTCAAGGGGGAGCCAGTCCGCCCCTGGTCCCCTAGAGCTATTTTTTATTGTGTGGACAAATTCTGGTTTGTGTGGATTATTCTAAGAAAACGGGCACGTTAGGTCGCCTATTTCAAGTAAACGCTCATCTGTAAATCATCTTTTTTTGCCATAGTACAATATCCGCAGTGTAACCACCATTACGGATGTTTCGTGAGTTGTGTGCTTCAATGCTTCACTCTATTTTGGAAGATTTATTTTTATAGAGATAAAAATATTAATAAATAAAAATTGAACCGACTTCAGTTCGAAATTGCTCTAAAAAGCAAAAAAATAATTTTATTCTTTGAATACCATCGACACTACTTTCAAACATAAGTTTTGAAGTTGGCGCAGAAACAATATGAAGAATCATACGTATAACTACAACTCAATTAAATATAAATTTTTATGGATTTAGTTCTTCAATAGCATTCCCATACAATCATTAAAATATAAGAATGTTTTGCATATTATACATTGATGCATACAATACATGGCCCTTTACCCCATACCGGAAATATCTTGATGAAAATCAATTTTGTATTTCTCTAAATTTAAAGCAAATTAATTACCTTTGTGATGG
>JAXGGA010024017.1:0-12680 GCA_038373865.1 Uloborus plumipes
GATATGAATGTTACATTGTGGTTACAGTTAACTTTGCAGTTAAGGCTCACAGAGTTACTTATAGTTTAAATCAATGACATATGTCAATAGTTGGCAAACTAATAATTCATAAATATTAAAAAAAGGACTGACCAGGAATTACCCCACTGACCAGGAATTATCCCAGTAACCAGGGGCATTATTTGGAGCCTTCCTGCAAATTATTCAAAACAATAATGGTAAATCCAAAACTATTTTTCAGTAACTGACATGGTACCTAATTCAACCAAAAAGAGAAAAAAGAAAAATATTCAGAAGTTTGAGTTTGATCACGATCTTTGTATAAATGTATCAAAACTAAGGCCAATCTTGTTTTACGAAATTGAACAAGCCATTTTAAAAAGAATTTTTTTTTCAAACTAAGTACACAGTCAACTCATAATTAAGTAATGAATTGCAATGAAGATAGTTCAGAGTACCTCTGTGATTTTTTTCATTTTGCTGAAGGATCTTTAAGACATAAAAAGGAGTGACCAGGAATTACCCCAGAAACTTGCTGACCAGGAATTGCCCCGGGTGACTCTATATTTTGCTTTTAGAAATCAGCTTTAAGTGCTAAAAAGGTATGTTTGACATAATTTTCAGTCTCAGATAATCAAGAGAATAATGATCAGATGCTAGAATGCCGATGTCGATGTACGGGAAAGTAGGCTCGTTTAGTTCTTGACATAACTTCTTGTTTTTAATTTTAATGGCCAGAGCTTTGCTTAAATTTTAAATTTTGATTTTTTTAAAAGTACCTTAGTGTATGTTTATGTCTAATCCTTTTTTCCAATTCAGATGATCTTTAATTTAGAAATTTTAACTTGTGGAATTTTTAATTTCAACTTATTGAATTAACTTGACAGTGAAATTTTAACTTGATAATTTTAACTTAGTGAATGAATTGTAACTTGTTGATTTGTATATATTTTTTTTATGAATGAATTTGTACGCATGTTAATGATTTGCGATTTCATAGCTGAGCCGAGGAAGGGGACTAATACCTGGGCAACAAATAACCCCTCGGTCGATGATGCTTTGAAAGAAATCCCTTGGTGTTAGCATATGATTAAAAATGAGTGAATTTTATGAACTCAAAATATGATGCGATAAAAGTCCCAATCGCTGTTTCTGTATTTGTTAGTGCAGTGAATTAATTGTAATTGTTTGATTACCTTACATATGATCATATGCACTAAAATTGTATATTATTGCCATTTTGTGATTGTAATGGCTCGACGAAAAATATTGTCTCCAGAAGAAATTCAAGCTATTTTGTTTGGTTCGGACTAGATGATGAAGCTGATGATGGTCTATCAGATGATAGTTGGGAGGATCTAACGTACAAACCAATTCAGAAAGATGATACATCCTGTGAAGAAGATATTGATTAGAGCATGGAAGCCGTAGTAGAGAACAGAGATCATTCCTCAGTACCAGTAGGTGAGTTTTTGAATTAATCATTCCAAGCTGCTAAAGATATGCGAGTAAAATTGAATCGTTTATTTCGAAAAGGTAACATCTCTATTTTGATCTCCTCTTTCTCTTTAGAAAATTAAACAGCGCACGGTTATATTTTTGAATGTCATAATCAATGAAAAAATGCCTTTAGTTAAGTACACAATTACTGCAATAATTTACCAAATAACCATTGATTATGACATTCAAAAATATAACCGTGAGCTGTTTAATTTTCTAAAGAGACAGGAGATCAAAATAGAGATGTTACCTTTTCGAAATAAACGATTCAATTAAAAACAAAAGTACAATGTGCACTAAATTTATACAATAGCGTGATTTCCAAAAAAAAAAAAAAAAAAACTTAGTTTTGATTCAAAACAAGTAGTTTTTTTTTTTATATAATATGTAAACTAACTGTGAAAAACAAAATTAATCTTTTCATTTTGCCAAGCGCTAAAGAATTTTTAACAATTTTGCAAAATTTATTTTTCTTTATGAATAAAACATGTTTTGAGTCACTAAGGTTTGATGCTTTTTATCTATGAGTACGATGAATGCAAATTTTGAAAAGTCTTTTTATTTATTTATTTCACAGATGCTACAAACACTCGTGCAGGTCCTAGTGCTGTTGGAGAAACTCAAAGCAAAAAAAAAAAAAAAAGAGAGGTTGCACTGATGTTATTTGGAAGAAGAAAATTTTAAAGATTCCTGATAAACAAATGAAATTTGCAGGAAATGTTTCGTTCAATCCTCAGATCAAGACCCTCGACACACCACATCAATTTTTTACCTATTTATTCACTGATGAATTGATGAAGCTCATAACCGAAGAAACTCAGAGGTACATATTACAGTGCCACCCTTGCAAACTTACTCGAATTTCAGAAGAGGATATACAGCATTACATTGGTACTTGCATACTAGTACCACTTATTAATCTACCATCGTCCAGAGATTTGTTGGCGCGAAAATTTGGGCAACCAAATAATAAAAGAGCCTATGAGTGTGAAGGAATTTGAAAAAATAAGAAGATTTTTGCATTTTAGTCACAACACAAAAATGATACCTAAAGGCACTGATAGAAACGATAGATTATTCAAAGTGCGAACCTTGATTGAGATCCTTAGGAAACGTTTTTCAGAAATTCCAATGGAAGAGTGTTTATCCATTGATGAACAAATATGCGCCACTAAAGCCAAGAGCCTTCTAAGACAATTCCTCCCCAACAAACCACATAAATGGGGTTATAATTTTTTTGTTTTGTGTGGGAGCAGCGGCTTTGCATATGATTTTGAACTATACAGTGGGCAAGAAAATGATGCTAGCAAGCGAATGCCAAATGAACCAGATTTAGGCTCTGCATCACATGTTGTTGTGCGCCTTAGTAGGAACATTCCGAAAAATATAAACCATAGGCTGTATTTTGATAACTATTATACTTCTGTACCATTGCTGGAATATTTGGCGCAGAATGGGACGTTAAAAAGACGATTTTGAAGCAAAACTTATCTTTTAAATTTAATGCGAACAATTATTTTCTGCAAGAAATACCCCCAAAAAAATTCCATCACTCAAAACATTATTGAAATTTATTTATGGGCGATTCTCTGTAAACTGGTAATTTACTGTCCGGACCGAGTATTTTAAAAATAATAAAGTGTAATAAAATAATTATCGCTCTAAATATGAGTAAAGTATTAATACTCGGTGGCCCAATTGTATTTGGAGCGATAAAAATTTAATTTTTTTTTCTAGAAATTATCTAAGTGCTAAAAACACAGTCCCCTGGCTGTCCCAATCGTATTGTCTAACACTTCAAGATAATATTCCAAAAATCCTATCAACACTACATAAATTTGGCAATTATTATCTAAAAATAGAATAATGCAGCTATATTTTTTTCATGATATAATGCCTAATTACTTATTTTTTAAACTTAAAATTGTCATGTAAATTCTGTCCGGAGATTTTTTAAACAGTCCCCTGAGTCAAATTCAAAGCTCCAGTAGAAAAAATCTGTTACTCTTGCAAATATTTTTTGACATGAAGTTTAAAGCAATCAGTGTGAATTTGCTGAAATTGCCGAGAACGGTGCTGAAACGGTACTTAGTTTAGTTTGAGAGCCACATTTGTGATGAAAGTTGCCATCAGGATCGTTACGAAAACAGTCCTCTGGGAAGTGATTTTATTAATTTCAATTAGTTTAATTATGAAACATATTAGTTATTATGTCCACGATTTGTGCATAAATTTATAGATATTCTCGTAACTAATTATATTCCAATAATTTTGCAGATGTTACGCAACAAAGAGCAAAAACACAGTCACCTGGTACAGCCCCTGCCTAGTTATACCAGGCGGGGGACTTACCCCCTATCACAATTTATCAGAAAAACACAAGCTTCAATTGGCCCTCTTTCAAACCAAAGTAATAGATTCATTTTCTGAGCAATAGTAAAATAATTATACGGACATTTCAAAAAACTATGCCCGGACAGATTTCGTGTGAAAAATGACGAGTTTACAGAGAATCGCCCTTATTTATTTTTATATAAGTCTTTAAAAATAAGAATCAAGGCAAAAACGCTTGTCCATTTCCAAATCTCGCAAGTTCAACTGTTTTTTTTTACATACTTAATTGTATAAAAAAGTATATATATACAACAAATTAGTTTTATATATTGACTCTTAGTGTATGATGGTCATAAGAAATATTGACAAAAGAAATGTATGAATATATTTTGTCCGGCAGTTCTTGTCAAGTCCGTTACCCTAAGATTATTTTAGCCAAAAAAGATATTTATTGCAGTCAAAAGATGGTAACACGCATTCAATTAACTTAACAAACTAGTGACGTAACTATTTCGTACCATTTTGTTTTCCTGAGTCGAGAAGTATTGTTGTGGCGTTTCGCACAAAATTTCTTCCAGGTGCGTATTTTTATTCTTTGTCAAGTCTGTTACCAAAGATTTTAGCATTAATTTTTACTTTTTCTCAACTTTTACCCCGAAATATTCTTTATTATACAACTCTAAGAAAATGCATATTGTTGTTGAATTTAAAATTCGACAACCTAGCCATAATTTGATATTTTGGTTGAAATGTCAAGTCCGTTACTGGTCAAATCCGTTACCAAATGTCAAGTCCGTTACCATACAGTTTTAGATCAATATTGTAATAGGGTCATTTTCACCATATGCTTACATTTCAGAATTTTTAAGTATTTTTTTTAACTTGCTATTTTCTTTCAGAAACACGAACAGATGTTTAGTCACTTATTTTAGGTGTGTGAAAAAGTAATTGGTTGTACACTTTGATGCATAATTAAGTATTCAAATGCTGTTGTTAAACTGTAAGTTGCAAGGAAAATTGTCGTCCATTACCATACAAAATCAATATGAAATCTCACTTTCAAACTATATTATAGGGCCTAGAACCAACTTAATTTGAAATTACTAGCGTCCCTGAAGCTTAAAACGATGTTTGTAGTTGTTAAAATATTGATAAAAAACTGTATGGTAACGGATTTGACCTTAAACCATAAATAAACTTCAAGTCTGTTACTGTGATTTTAATGATATTTTAAAGCATTACACATTCATAAATATGTATTTATTCGCTACAATAATACTTTCTAACTATTAAGATACAGAAAAATCATTTTTGGAATATATGAATAAAATAAAACACTTGCTCTAAATCTGAAACTTAGTCCTCAAGCAGTTTTTCATAGGCAAGCAGCACACATAGCTATGACTTCACTATTGAGAAAGTTATTTATTTTAACATTATAAACAACTGTATAATACATTATTAACCAAAGCGGGAAATGGAGGGGAAAATGTTGCACATAAATGGACGAAAATGCGATTCATCACACGGTCTAATGATGAAGATATCCTTTTTCAATTTTTCTGCTACCTTTATTTGTTAATGTTCTATTAATTCGTAATTTCGAAGCCAAATTTTTACATTAATAAATTGATTTCGGTACTGTTGCATCAGAGAAGTAATGCACAATTAAATTACAGTATTTATCTATTACATTAAATTGAAAACGCTTTTAATTAAAAACTATTTATAATTCTCAGCTAATAATGAAAATTCCGGTATTTTACGTTACCAATATCGATATTTCGAAATTGCAAAATAACTCAGAATATCAGTATTTGATATACGCATATCCCGGTATTGCAATCACTAATGGTAACGGACTTGACCAGTAACGGACTTGACATTTTAACAAAAAAGTCAAATTATGGCTAGGATGTCGAACTTAAAAATTGAACTACAATATGCATTTTCTTAGAGTTGTATAATAAACAATATTTATGGGTAAAAGTTTCGAAAAAGCAAAAATTAATACTAAAATCTTTGGTAACGGACTTAACAAAGAATAAAAATACGCACCTTCAAGAAACGCCACAGTAAAACTTCTCAACTGAAAAAAACTAAATGGTACGAAATAGTTACGTTACTAGTTTGTTAAGTTAACTGAATACGTGTTACCATCTTTTGGCAGCAATAAATACCTTTTTTAGCTAAAATAATCTTAGGGTAACAGACTTGACAAGAACTTCCGGACAAAATATATTCATACATTTCTTAATTAAAAAAAATACTATTGTCAATATTTCTCATGAACATCATACACTAATAGTCAATATATTAAAAAAAATTTGTCGTATATACTTTTTTATACAATTAAGTATCTAAAAAAAGTAGTTGAACTTGTGAAAATGAGAAATGGACAAGCGTTTTTGCATTGATTCTCATTTTTAAAGACTTATATAAAAATAAATAGATAAATTTCAATGTTTTTTTGAGTAATAGAATTTTTTTGGGGGTATTTCTTACAGAAAATAATTGTTCGCGTTGAATTCAAAATATAAATTATGCTTCAAAATCGTCTTTTTAACCTTCGGACGGCAAATGTAAGCAAATTTTGAAAATAACCCAATAACCACAAACATCGTTTTAAACTTCAGGGACGCTAATAATTTCAAATGAAGTTGGTTCTAGGCACTATGATATAGTTTAAAGATGAGATTTCTTATTGCTTTTGTATGGTAATGCACGACAATTTTCCTTGCAACTTACAGTTTTACAACAGCATTTGAATACTAAATTATGCATCAAAGTGTACAACCAATTACTTTTTTACACACCTAAAATGTGGGACAAAACATCTGTTAGTGATTCTAAAAGAAAAAAGCAAGTTAAAAAATTATTTTAATATTCTGAAAGGTAAGCATATGGTGAAAATGACCCTTAAGGGGTCTAGGGTGTCTTAACCTTCAAAATTTTCGATTTCTTGGAAAAAAAATATATATCATAGTGCGGTTCATGCTGAGCATTTTGGTACCAAACTTTTTTGTTTAAGCCCAAAATTTCCAGAGTTACAGCAAAAAATGCAAATCAACTATTTTTAAATCGGAATTTAAAAAGACATTGACACGCACCTTTTTCCTTATTTACATTTTTCGATTTGAGCTTTCTCCTCTTAGCTACAAGCAAAGCCTTTATTATTTAAAAAATAAAAAGATAAACTTTCAGTAGAAGCCAAACTACTCAACTTTTCAATTCTATCACTCGCCGTTTGTTTAAATCCTGGTTTTCTGGCGTTGTGTTTGAAAAATTGAGTTTTCTTTTTTCAGTTTTACTCCAATTTTTGCCCTTTTAACTTGTCTTAAGTATGCCTCCTAAGCGAGCTTCCGGTAAAAGGAAAAAAATGCAAAGATTTTGCGGCAATCAATTCATAAAAATTGCTTGTAAATCCCAAAATTCGGCATTGCAAAATTCTTCTGCAGCTGATGGTTCTAAATTTGAAAATAGCAGCTCTGTGAGTAAAAAAATAAAATGCGATGAAGAAGCCTTGTTAAACAATTTGAGTGAAACTGACTGTAATTTCAAGGGATACAGACTTGTTGATTTAGAACTTTTTTCTTCTAAATTATTGGAAATAGGCTGCTGCAATAAATGCCATAATAAATTAAGTCTGACTGTAAATTCAACTTTAGGTTTGTCATCTCGTCTTCAAATCAGCAGTCAAAATTGTCAGAACAAATGTACTTTCGCTTCTTGTGACATGATTGGTCCAAGAAAGAACATACCTGAAATTAATCGGAGGTCTGTGCTAGCAATGCGAAGCATTGGTGCTGGTCACAGCTCATTAGAGACATTTTGTTTGGTAATGAGTCTTCCCAAGCCCATTGACCGCAAAAGCTATGATGTGATCAATGAAAGAATTGCAGTGGCGACCAAACACGTAGCACAGCAAAGTATGAAGGATTGCACTGTAGAAGAGAATACGTTGAGTGAAAATTCAAACTGTATAACTGTTAACTCACTTATAGGAGCGTGCACGTTGATTGGTGGTGAAACGGGGAAAGTTGTTGCAGCTGAAGTTTTATCGTCATTTTGTAAAATTTGCAGTTCGAATAAAGGTCCGAAGGTTGGTCCTAAGTTTAAAAAGTGGCATTGTAGGCACAAACCTTCTTGCCGCAGAAACCACTATGGCTCTGCAGGAGAAATGGAGGTGAAAGGAATGTTAAAAATTTTCAGTAGGCCTGAAGCAGATCATGGCGTGAAATATACTGAATATATTGGAGACGGAGACAGTTTGACCTTAAAAGCTATTTGTGAAGGAAAGCCATATGAAGAAAATGTTACTATCTCAAAAACGGAATGTGTCGGTCACGTGCAAAAAAGACTTGGCACCAGATTGCGAAAATTAAAGAATGGCGAAAAACTTTCTGACGGAAAAACCATTGGCGGCAAAGGTCGTCTGACAGATGACTTCACAAAGAAAATGACTATACATTATGGAAATGCTATACGAAGGAATCCTGATAATTATAAATCCATGCGGACAGCTATTTGGGCGATTTGGAACCATTATGCAAGTTCAGATAAAGAGCCGATGCAGTTCTTCTGCCCCATTACTCCTGATTGGTTGGTTGGTTGGTTGGTTGGTTGGTTGGTTGGTTGGTTACTTGAGGTTTACTGGCACAAGAGCCTTCATAGGCTATACTGCGCGAAACGATAATAACCCAAAAAGCATATAAAAATTTAAAACCATTTTTTAAAACAGACATATAAATGACGTTTAAAATCTTAACTGATCAAGAAGACGAAAAGACATATTTTTAAGTAAATTCAGAAATAAATAACTAAAACAAGGACAGAACACACAAGACAAAGATAAAACCACTATATTAGAGACATAAAACCAATTTCATGTAAAAAGGGGAACAAACTAGAATGAGGTATATCCCCAAGTAATTTAGTCAAAGATGGATAAAAATTATTAAAATGTTTAAAACGAGTTTGGTTAAAATTTGGGCATTTACACAGGATATGAAACACTGTCTGGTTGATATTGCAGTTAATACATAAAGGCGCTGATTCGCGACAAAGAAGGTGTTTGTGTGTGAACCTGGTATGGCCGATGCGAAGGCGGGCTATGACGACTTGTTTCCTTCGCTTAATATCTAAGGATTTGAAACCTTTTGTAAAGGGCTGGATAGAGTGCAACTTGTTTTGCACATCTCCATCCCAGTCACGCTGCCAATTGATGTTAAGACAATCTTTTATGCATTTTTTATGTCGTCAAAGGGAACAAGGTCTTCGCCATGGACACTTGCAGCCTTAGCAGCTGTATCTGCTGCCTCATTGCCAGCAATACCAACATGACCAGGTATCCAACAGAAGAAAATTTCGAAGTTATTTTGTTTTAGCCTATGGTATGACTGAAAAGATTGAAAGACAAAAGGGTGACTAGTGTTGCTGCAGTTTGAAAGAGCATCCAGAGAACTTTTCGAATCTGTGTAAATTATCCACTTTTTGTGATTTGATTGGGCTATTGTTTGGAGAGAGGTGGCTATGGCTTTGATTTCAGAAGTAAAGACTGAGTAGGAAGTATTCAGTTGTTGTGAAATAGTATTACCGTCTATTACTGCCGAGAAGCCAACGCGATCATTTGATTTAGACCCGTCGGTAAAGATTTCTTTATATGAGGAATATTTTTGTTTTACTTCAGAGTAGATTTGTTGGTATACCAAGTCTGCAGTAGGGCAATTCCATGGTGTCGGACGTAAAAAATGAAGAAATATTTTTTAGTTTTAGTTCCATTTATCAAATATAAACTGAATGGAAATGATTAAGTTGGTATTCAAAATACTCGCTACATCATAATGAATAAAAAATCATGTTAGTTTTTTAAAATAGATCTCTTAAATAGAAATTAAGAAGATTTAAAGAGTTGGTGTCGGACGTAAACGCACAAATAGTAAAATTGGAGATTCACTTAAAATTTACTGAAACTCTGCGAATTGGCTTACCTTTTAATTTCAAAAACAGCTAAGATCGATAGTATACTTATGATTAAAGCATATTTTACAGTTTTTTAATGATACTGTTTTGAATAAAATGAACTTGGAACTACTTTTACCTTGGTGTCGGACGTAAATTTGCGGTGTCGGACGTAAACTCTTCGAATTGGACCTAAACCGTTGTTCTTAAATGCAATGGTTACAGTTTTAAATAAGAAAATTAGCTTAAATTTTATTCCTAGGTCACACATATTTTTTATTTAAAAGGGTTCATCAAATTTAAACTGCCCCCTTTTTCCTGTTGGGATCGGAGGACGAATACGTTTATAATGTCCCGTAATTAGTAAAATATTTTGTCTTCAGTTCTTGGCCATTTAAAATAACCTTTAGAACTATGCATAACTGATACTACAATGTAATTTTTTGGTGATACATCCAAGACAAAGCATGGCATCATGCGTTACCACAACCCAGTCATTGATGTTTACTGTATCAAGATCTGCAAATTCTTCGATCCCGGAATTATCATATTCTTAATTTGTTATCACTGGATATGTCACCAATTTGAACTTAAATGTGTCCAACTGATTTGGCAAAATGAGCAGATTTGATGTTTGGAATATGGAAAACAGCTTTCCAGTGCTGATGCAAATGCTTTGTTTCTATGTGTATATCTTTTGCTGGAATATACTTCATGTGCATATTTGGATTTAAAAGTGCTGAAACTTGAGAAAATTGCTCCGCTTTTGTCACCGTCATTTTTCCTGCTTTAACGCGGCGCCAAACGATTTTTTTACAGTGCCTCCTATGGCATCAACCACCATCAACCAGCAAATATGAATATTAATCAGTACACTGATAAAAAATGTAAGCATCCACTTGTACAAATCCAACTACGAAATCCATGTGTTCTGACTCTTTGCGAAACAGAATACAGGTTGTGTTGTGATGATCTAGCCTTTAAAACTTTAGATGAATACTTAGTTGGGTTGCTGTTCTTTTCAAAGAAATAATATGTGTATGGGTGATTCTACGATCAATGCGTTTTTTGTGTCCCCAAAGGAAAAATAATCTGTTTGATTTCACACTCATTGTATCACTAGTAGCCGCTATTTTTATGATTGTAGTGGTAAGGGCCAGATCAAATTTCAATTTTTGGGGGGTTTATCGATACCAGGGGAAAATGCGTTACCAGGGGAGTGACACTATTGGCAGGATTCTGGTTTCATTTACTATTATTTCACTTATTTTTCGGTGTAAAATCATAGTATGGACTCATTTCTATGAGACCTGTATTCAAAAAAAATTTTCGCGTTGTAATAAAATAAAAAAATCAATCTTGAAAACACGACATGTTGCATACAAGTCGCACCTCAGATCCCAAATAAAAATAACTTCCCGCATTATTTACGTTCATTCAAATTGCTTTCACAGGGGCAATTAAGATTAAAAATGAAATTAATTATGCTTATAACACAGTTTTAATGTATATTTACCCTTTTTTGGAACAAAACTACCAGGGGAGTGACGCCAAAGAAGTGACAAAATCACACATTCCCTATAAAAACAACATCACGCGTTCTTCTTACCAGAACTTCACGTAAACCATGATGTCTGCACACAAAAAGCATTACATTATACATACGCACACTTATGTAACGATGAAATATAAAAAGTTATACTTACCAGGGTAAATACTACAACAACTGGCGCAGTACGCTTTGAGGGACTTTCAACGAGAACCGATGCAATAATATTTGATTTTTTTTAAAAACTCTTAGCTTGCTTTTAACTTTACTCAGTATTACACTGGTTATTCGTAATCAACGTCATCCTTATGCATTTTTTATACTAAATTTCAGTCTTTGAAGTTCGCCAGGTGGAGGTGACACTGTTGATATGGCCCGTTGAAAAGTGTATTTTTTTTAAATAATAATAAATATTTTTTCAATGTTTACTGATGAAATAGGTTTCTAAATATTTTTTCAGTGTTTAACGATAGAATATGTTTCTCTGTTAATGTAAGTGTATGATTATGGCAGAAAACATTATGCCAAGTTAGCAAAAATTGAAAGTCGAACATGTTAGTATAAAAACTAGTATTTGAACAGGCCAGAGTAGTATACATTTATGACTATTTTCAGCTATAAATGCTGAAATAAAATAATTGTAGTGAATTAATTGGGTGGTCCATAAAAAAGAGAATAGTCTGTAATGCTTAAGCATTAAAAAACATAAATAAACTAAGTTTTACGTGAAGTTTTTCTATTGGCCGTCTGAATTCAAATAGCGTAGAATCACCCGTATACACTTTTTATTAATTCAAGAGTTCCCAGAACAACTCAGATGCATTGTAAGTGTCTTAATATAAATGTCTCATGAGGAGAAAAAAAACTTTGAAAGTATTATTATGAAGCAACATTTACTATTTAATAAGTGAATTTAAAGTATATGTATGCACAGTAAAGTCAAAATTATTTTTTTTTAATCATGCTTCACTTTAACTTTGTAATTAAAGGCAAAATATGGAGAATCACAGTTGAAAACAAGTGTTATATAAGGAATGTAACAGTGTCGGACGTAAACGGTGTCGGACGTAAAAAAAATCTTTACGTCCGACACCTAGATTTTAATTAAAAATATTTATTTGTTACAAAATGTTAATGGGTTACATCAATAAGACCAAAGATCTTACTTTGTATACAAAGTTAGATTTATGTAGCTTTAAAATTATTGGCCCAGCATAATTAATCGTACATTTTGGTGTCGGACGTAAAACACTTAATGTGCCCCATGGGAATTCTGTCACAAATCAAAATGAATTATATTCTCACACATTTTTGCAACATCACCTGTTGTACATTG
>JAXGGA010024018.1:0-12680 GCA_038373865.1 Uloborus plumipes
CAGCGTTTTTGTCACATGACAGTAAAAACACTTTAGGTGATATATGTAATTATTTTTTCAAATATTGCGCTATTTTTTTTTTTGGTTCTGGATCAGGTTTTTGTTAGGTTGAATGGAGAAAAAGTGCCTTGGAACAGTGAATGAACACCCCAAACCAAACACAAACGCAGCATTTTCTAGCCATTTTTTTATAGAAATGTGTAGAATGACGTGCCTATTGCTGATTCATCTAAGGCTAAACTATTGATCCTACAGAACGCCACCTGAACTTATCTTGTTGTAAATTTAGGGTTCTTTAAAATAAGTATGCACATATGCCCCCCCCCCCCCCCCAGTAGTGATGCCACTGCATTTGAGAGGCAAAATATAATTTCAAATCTATCAGATCTTCAGTACTTATATTTTTATCCAAAAAAGTGCTCCCTTCTGAGATTAATGCATTTGATAAACTAAATATATTTTAAAATATGAGAAGGGGAATTCAAAATTGAAGTATCTATATTTTTTATAAACTGGAACTGGAATTTTGATCTTAACAAATCTTTTAATTGAACTTGGACTTGATATAAAGTATGGTAGGTCCTGTTCAATTATTGTAATCGTAAAAGAATTTTAGTGTGAATAGCTACAGGGGGAAATATTTTGGTGACTTGCTGTGATTATGTTCTACTACATCTCTCTGTGTGTACCTTCCTATGTTATTAATATTTTTACTATTATTTAGAATCAAGCATGACTTTATCAATAACTCGTTAGCATTATGGCTTTCAACAATATAAATTTTATGTATTGTTTTCAACTGTGGAAATAACTACAACTCAACATATGTTTTTTCATTGTTGCAACAATGGAGTATTTTTATAACAGAGCGAATGAAACCCAAAATTTTCACTTCGAAGCCGATGAGAAAGCTATAAGCTGGAATTCTGCTTCCGCTCTTTGAAAATTTAAGTATTTTGTGAATTTTTGCGAAATAATTGTGAGAAAGTAAGTAATCATTTATTTATAGCTCTCGTCTAATGTCAGAAAAGTTAGATTAAAATATGTTGCAGCGCAAATTGCATTTTTCATGTTAGAGTCACTCCGCGTCATTCCTGGATGCGGTATAGCTTTAGTATTGTCCCCGGGATGGATAACTCGCCGATTGTGTTGTATTGTGTTTTGGTTTTCCTTCGTAGCTTTTGTTGCCATTAGGTTGCTGTGTTAGGTCAAACCTTGCGTTAGCGTGACTTGGCGTCAAAAAAATGTCGCCAAAGCGAAAAGTTGCCAACCCGGGAATAATACTTAAGCTGTTCCCTAAATTCCTTTTTACGCTAGAGGAGGATAAAATATAGGCATACTGGAAACAGAATGGATTTATTGGTAATGGAAATGAAGGATTTCCGATTAATCTGTGGTTTGGGTCCCCTTTCCTGATAAATGGGCGATAGGCACGCCAAGTCCTGTGAGCTTTATCTTTGTTTCAACTTCTTGCAACTCCGCGAGACAACACGCAAAAACGCGCCAGTTGGTGACTTCTTAAAAATTCATCAAGCAGGGGTCCCAAAGCACATTTTCACCGGATTTCCTGGTTGGCAACACTCTACTACTATATGACAACCTTAGTGGTTGCTACCCTGCTAGGTCGACGGTGTTATATTTATCTATTTGGGGTATCAAACGATATTTTGTCATTTTCATGAATCATTTTAATGAAAAAAAGAAAACATAAACATCCAAGGTTCTTCCTTTATAGGCTGCTAGGTGGCTTGTTTTCTGTCTACCTTGGTGAAAATTGAAATAAACATGCTTACATCATAACCATGTTTGCTCTTTTTAAATGTTTCAAATTTACTACACTATAAATGACTATTAATGACTCGATTTATATTTAACTGATTTTTTTGAATGGAGCATTTAAAAGTGATTTGGCGAGTTTTTTTCACACGACTTTTCATGCTTGAAACCGTTGTTATTTTCTTTTTTTTTCTTCTTTTTTTTTAACTTGCTTCATTTCAAAATTCATTAAAAGGCTAAAAACAATGCATGGCTTTGTCAAATTAATAATTTAATTTAAGTTTTACCACACATGGTGAGAATTAAAAAAAATATGAAAAATATTAGCTAAGACTAAAAATACGCCTTGGCGTACATATAATGGAATAATGGAACTAAATGAAAAATAATCCGTCAAACAGATAAACTGATCAAAACCCATTACAATGTAAATCATTCTTTCAAACGAATAAACCAATTTATTAAATACCAATAAAAGTTCTATAAAAATATGAAGTACTCAGCTAATTAAATTAAATCACTTTAAATGCCTAAGTAGAATAAAAAATATTCCGCCAAATAAATGAATCAAAGAGTAAAAGTTCCATCAAAATCTCGTATTAAAATATGAGGAGCAAATACGGCGAATGAAATTTTTCTGTTTTGGCGAAGTAGAACGTAAATAAGTAGCTTAGAATCAATGTATACTCTGCGCCAATGTATGGCAATCTTTGAATTTGCCACTATGTTTAGTCCATAAAAAAAGAACTACCCTAATATATATCAAATTACTATAAAAATATTTTAAAACTGCAAGTTTTATAAGTGTTTATTTTTTTCTTTTCAGATGAAATTCTGTGGTATTCCACTTTTCTCTACTTTGTTTAAAAACCGGAGAGGGACCTATAAACTCTCCAAACCAACTACCGAGGCCACCCCCAATGTTGTGCTCCTGAAATACAGCAAACTGCAGGGCAACTTCGAACTCTCTCAACGCCTCCCATGGTTGGCTACTTCTAAGCTCACATACCCAACCATTACCACCCCGTGATCCACACGGCGCGGCATCATGGTTCATATTCGTCTAAATATGCATCAGTAAAGAAATTACAAGACTCAAAGGACGAGATGAACTGAATGATGCTGCAGTAATAGCATAGTTCATAGTCGTCTGAAGAAGAATTTCCATCAATAAAGAAATAACAAAACTGAAAGGACGAGATGAACTGAATGATGCTGCAGTAATAGCATAGTTCATAGTCGTCTGAGAAAGAATTTCCATCAATAAAGAAATAACAAAACTGAAAGGACGAGATGAACTGAATGATGCTGCAGTAATAGCATAGTTCATAGTCGTCTGAAGAAGAATTTCCATCAATAAAGAAATAACAAAACTGAAAGGACGAGATGAACTGAATGATGCTGCAGTAATAGCATAGTTCATAGTCGTCTGAGAAGAATTTCCATCAATAAAGAAATAACAAAACTGAAAGGACGAGATGAACTGAATGATGCTGCAGTAATAGCATAGTTCATAGTCGTCTGAGAAAGAATTTCCATCAATAAAGAAATAACAAAACTGAAAGGACGAGATGAACTGAATGATGCTGCAGTAATAGCATAGTTCATAGTCGTCTGAAGAAGAATTTCCATCAATAAAGAAATAACAAAACTGAAAGGACGAGATGAACTGAATGATGCTGCAGTAATAGCATAGTTCATAGTCGTCTGAGAAAGAATTTCCATCAATAAAGAAATAACAAAACTGAAAGGACGAGATGAACTGAATGATGCTGCAGTAATAGCATAGTTCATAGTCGTCTGAAGAAGAATTTATATCAATAAAGAAATAACAAAACTGAAAGGACGAGATGAACTGAATGATGCTGCAGTAATAGCATAGTTCATAGTCGTCTGAAGAAGAATTTATATCAATAAAGAAATAACAAAACTGAAAGGACGAGATGAACTGAATGATGCTGCAGTAATAGCATAGTTCATAGTCGTCTGAAGAAGAATTTATATCAATAAAGAAATAACAAAACTGAAAGGACGAGATGAACTGAATGATGCTGCAGTAATAGCATAGTTCATAGTCGTCTGAGAAAGAATTTCCATCAATAAAGAAATAACAAGACTGAAAGGACGAGATGAACTGAATGATGCTGCAGTAATAGCATAGTTCATAGTCGTCTGAAGAAGAATTTCCATCAATAAAGAAATAACAAAACTGAAAGGACGAGATGAACTGAATGTGAACTTTTATTCGGAATGAATCGAAAAGCTGTGAGAATAATAGTGACTCTTTAGAAGTGTTTGAAGAAGGATTTTTCGGCAGCACAAAACCAAAAACCCTTTATTTAGTGCAAGATTCCCCCCGTGCAGAATAATTTGAAAATTCGATAAACTCCAATCATATTTGTTTTGGTTTAATAAAAATTGAAATACTCTCTTTGCCACGAAACTGAGACTATGTGAAAAATTTTGCCTTTTACAGACTCTGAGAACTTTCCTCTTTAAATTTTTTTTGAAAAATGACTATCATTTCGATCAAATATTTCACTCACTTTTTGTAAAATTATTGTTTCATATTTCTGAAAAAAAATAGTAATCTGATTGAATAAAAATTTTAATAGCCCATCTTATTCTGCCATTATTTTCTTCTTTCGACAGAAAGAAAACAATTTCACTGACGTAATACGCAAAATAGGCATGGTCTGACTAACGAACGTGTGATATGTTCATAATTTTATTTTTAAAAAGCAAGGCTTTAGCTAAAGCTTTTTCTTAGTGTAGTGGATTTTTGCAAGTGGTTTTAGTATCATTCTGCAAATTTAGTGTTTTTTAAAATAGTAGCCACATCTATCATCAAAAGTTGCATAGTTTAGGAGTACAAAGAAAATCAGAAAAAAAAGTTGGGATAAGACCACAGCCAAAAAGAACCATCATAAACGTAGCAAATTCAATGAGCGAAATTAACATCCAAGATTTTTTTTAATTATTAAAATAATATATCTTAATACAGTGTTACTCTTTTTATACCATTCTATACATTTTTTTATTAGTCGGTGCCCTCCTATCATTATTAGAAAACGATTTTCCTCATTTCTAAAAAAAAATTTAAATTTTCAAATATTTGTTTTTTCGCGATTATAAATGAAATATTGAACCTGCAAACTTCTGTTTGGGCTTAAATGAAAGCTAACTCAATGTAATGTAATAACATTTCAATTTTTTGTGTTGTAGAATAGGAATTTATGTTGATATTTTGTCAAAAATATGATCAAAGCGTATGTTTTTCATTTTTCACAAAAAATTACCAATTTTTGGAGCACGATATCTTTCTTCTAAGGAAAATAGTCTTTAAAAATTTATTTTTTAAAAGGAAATTACACGGTGGTTTATTCACTGGTCTGTTCTAACCCTATTTATTTATTTATTTTTTATTTATTGATGCCCCAATATCTCTTATCTCATTAAATGTAGGCTATATATGTAATGTGCAAGCATTTTTTGTTTAATTTTAGATAAATTCTAATTATGAAAATGCAGAGCAATCATTCGGTTAAATTGCAAAATTTCTCCATTTCCTCAAAAAATTAAAATTTCGGAATTTAGTGGGACACACATTAATGGTTCACCAATAACTAACAATAGTGGCATGAGCCAAAAAAAAAACCATCATGGTGGAGAAGGAAACTTTTACTAATTAACTTAATATTTAACTTGAATCTATTTACAAAATGCTACGATATACGGAAAGCAATTGGATGTTATTGAGTACTAGATTGTATTATAATAGTATGGCGTTCACGCTTCTAAGCCTTGAACCCAGGATTTAAACCCGCGGTCGCCAGTCGGTGTGAATCTTTGAGGCACGCAGAAAAAATCATCCGCGCCTGCGTCGGTATGATTGTGGGTATGCATTTTGAAAGATCCCTACTTTGGATATAATTTTGGCTTTGAATGAAACTCGGAACAATTTAAATTCCTAGAGTAGTTGTTTCATCAAAGATGACCCTTGCTATCCCATCTGTGGAAACTGGGGGTAACAATTATGGCCTGACATTGAGCATGTCGCTCCATCCAGGTGGCACCATAAAAGATTAGATGCCATATTGCGGATCATGCGCACTAAGTCTTCAAAAAGTATCTTTTACGGCGCAACCCCAAGAAAATAGAAAAAAAACAAAAGTTTATAGTTTAAATCTTGCAAAAATTTTCCTAAAAATTGCCGAAATTATAGATATATTACCTTTCTTTTTTTTTTTTTTTTTTGTCATATTTGAGAGTGCTCGGTTGTGGTGTCACTATTTATTAAGAACAAAAGTTTCCATTTCTATTGATGGAATTTATTAATAGGGCCATTTCCATGAAAAGTGAAACCAATTGGTCAAAAATTCATAATGAAGTTTTGTTGCTATGTTATACATCATTTTAAAGCTTAAGATGTATATTTTTAGAATCCTGCATTGGTTTCTTTGGTGAGAGTTAAGAATAATACTTGTTTTCTAGTTGGAAGAACGATATTCACGAACTTGTAAAAATCAGAAAAAAGAACACATTTCAAATGCATATTTCTCATCGAAAAATAAAAACAAAAATAATTACTTGTAGCACAATTTTAACTACTAAGACGGTACTATAATAATATGCATTCATTAATTTCTTTTGAATTGATCTAAATGGTGTAATTGAAGTTTGAAAAAAAGAAGTTTGATGTTACGTCTGTAACAAAAAAGAAGCAAAAGTTGTCATTACGTCCTAAAAAAACAAAATTTTAAAAAACCCATAATGGTCCTTTTGGCAAATTCTCAGAGTAATTGCCCACCATAGTTAAAAATATTGCAACTGATTTAGTTTTTAAATTAATGCTGTTACAGACGTAACATTTCGGACATAACAAATGGCTCTATGTTACGTCCGTAGCAAAAGTAAATTTCAAACTAAATAGGTAAAAAGCACAGGATGAGAAATACATGTATATAGCATAATATGGTACGAGTACTAAAGTTTCTGGTATTCTGATTTTGAAATTTTTAATTATGTCGGCATGTAATTGAAATTTATTTCTTAAGATTAATAAAATACACATATGGTATAACTGATTATAATTTATACCTCAACTGGCATTTTTTTGCTACATCTCATGGAAAAAGAGCTGTGGATGGAGTTGGGGGTATGGTCAAGCACCAGGTTTGGCAGAGAGTAAGATCTAGAACAGCATTTGTCAACGACGCTCTTTAATTTTTTCAGTGTGCAAACTCCATTGCAGAAAAAGTTAAAATTATTTATATGCCCCAGGAAAATGCTTTAAAGCTGACCCCAAAATTGGAAGAACGGTGGGCTAACATCGCGAATTTGCCAAAAGCCCTCGAAATGCATTGTTTTCGAACAGAATATGAAAATGCCGTTCGAATTTCGAAAACGTCGGACGCAAAAGGAAACATTTTTTCATTCAAAAAAAAAATTATCAAAATTGACCAACTGTCACCAAGAAGGTTAAATTTTAGTTTGGTACTAGTATTCTGCTATATCATCCAACATTTTCAAATTTTTAAGTTCTCCTAAGACCAATCACTGATTCCAGGGAGGAATTTACTTTTCCCGATTTTTTTATGTAGCAGCCCCATTATGCATTGATTTTAAGAATACAAATAAATAAATTTGTGTGGCCCTTCTAAACTTTTCTTGTGTCAATCTTTCTTGGAAATAATTGTCTTAAGATGCATTAATTTATTGTTACATATTGACAGATCGGCATATGCTCTCAACTCCCCCAGACTTACCCAAATTTTCTAAAACTGTTACAGTATAACTTAAAATATTCAAATAATGTGTTAATTAATGCTACTGTATTGTTTTAGCACAAAAAATTTTGTTTATTCCTGCTTTAAAGTAGTTTTCTACTTTCAAATCAGAGATGTTACGTCTGTAACACCACTTTGTTTCGTCCGTAACAAGTTTATGAATTTTTTTCACAAATTCGGCAGTCAAAATCCACACAATCTTTATGGTTTTAGAAAGCTTGAAGTCTCTAGAACACGTATTAAAAAAAAAAAGTTCAAAATTTCCGTATAATTTAGAGGAATATTGTAAGTTGTATGACATAGTCGAGTTTTTGCTGTTTTGTGAATTACATCTGTAACAGGCAGTTTTTAATTTCTGTATTTTTTTGTAATTAAGCAATCTGCACGCAAATTTAATGTAGCATAAACATCATCAAGTTACACTACAGGAAAAAAAATTGAAGACTTTCATCAGCCCAAACCAGAATTATTTGTGTTCAAAGTCTGCGATTGTTACGCCTGTAACGATGGAATTGCCCTATAGTGTGCATAATTAAAAAGAAACAAACTTACTGTAATTCATGACACGCATTTAGTTTAAATGAATTATAACTTATTCACTAGTACTTAATTACCTAAAATATTTCTAATTAATGTATTCCTTTTTAGTTCACTACTGGGTTACAATTCAACGCTTAATTCTCTGTTTTTATCATCATAAATTATGTATCACTTTCAAAACAACAAACGATTCTTTCTCTTCAGAATTGTCGTGCAGCATTTTACGTTTTTCATGATCTCCTAAACAATAAAAGCCAGAAAATAGAATAAATATTCGTGAAACGTTGGTCATCCATTTCTAATCCGAGACAAATATCTTCTTAAGCACACACACAGTTTTGACTTTTCAAAAAGAGAGAAAAGCATTTGACAAAAAAAAGAGAAAAAGCTTGAAAAATCTCTGGATGGCTTTGAGGTTCGGAAACATTCCCAACCGATAAGACTCCAACAAAAGAAACAGAATGTCAGAAGCGGATTTTATTTTTATTGCCAGCCAAAGTTTGAGCAGCGATACTCCTTGACCATTCGAAGCACATTTCAGGAGGATAAAAAAATATATATCTGTGGTAAAGAAACCCTCGCTAAGCTTTCGCTTTAGATGTTGTTGCATGCCTGTTATGTAAGATAAATATTTATTTCGCCAAACGTCCGAAATATTTTTCGCCGGAATGCAATATGCCTGTATTTAAGACTCAGGTTTCATGTTCGCTGTAGATGCTTATAAGCCATTTTCATGTTCCGGTTTCATGTGGGAAATCCCGGAAGGTTTTGGAAGAGTTTAGATGCAGAAAAGATAAACACTGATTCCAAAAGTTTTGTGCATTTTTTTATTAACATTTATTTTTGCATTTTGGATTACATAATGCAATTTCATGTATGGATACGTCTAAAAATGAAACTTTAAATATATTGAAAAGACAATTAATTGATGATAACACATATGTGGGGAACAAATACTTAAATCCTTACCCTTATAATTTTACCATAGCACATGGATGTCTAAACCGAAACTTTATTTTTTATGATCACGAAATTCCCATGTATTTCGAATAAAATTAACAAAAAAAGTTTCATTTAATCGTAGTTTAAAGCTATAAAACGTGCATAACATTCCAGCCGAACGAAATCAAAGAATGGCAAATTTTCCTTTCTTCCTTGTAATTTTGACTACTACTGTAACCCGTTATTTAACTTATATGTCCCGTGTTGTATTTGTCCTATGATTTTATAGAAAATCATCGATTTCCCATTACTTAAAACCTCGCAATATAAATCAATGACGGATCAATAACTTGTTCAATGGAGGGGCGATTGACTCTTACTACTCGCTTTTTACTTTGTATACTGGTTTGTAAATATTGACCACATAAGTTTTGTGCTTCAATTTCGAAACATTTCCGAGGGAAAGCCCAAATTTCCTTCCTTCATCATCATTATAACTCGTCTAAAATTAAGTTTTTTTTTTAGCTTCAATAAGGAAAATTTACTAATGGAGAATACCCCCCCCCCCCGCCTTGTATCCGCCCCTGATATAAATTTTAGAGCTTTATCGAGTAACTCACGAGAGTACTGCATTCTGACTTAAAGCAGAAAATTGCATTGTTGACATCGGCAGCAGTTTACAAATGACCAGCAGTATAAAAGAAAATGGTTGAATATAAGTCAAAGTTGAGCAAAGCAGATGACCATTGCTAAAGTTTTTTCAATGGGGAAAAAACAAAGTGGAAATCCAATGATTTAGAGAACAATGGTTTTCTACGTGGAAACGATAGCACCAGAAGGGCGGTTTAACTTCTTAATCGGGTGAAAAATACGAGAGGGTTCATAGCGGGTGATGAGTAATTTGAAAAACGAAATAAAAACGAAAAAAAAAGTCAGTGAATATCGAAACTGGAAACGTAAACAAAACCAATTTGTCAAGAGTTCAATCCAGAATCCACAAGTTAAGAATGAAACAAATTAAAACTCAGGAGCTTCTTAATCACACCTCGGTAAAATCTTTGGGAATTTTTTCATCATTCATGAACAAGTTCATGAATTTTTATATTTTTATTCATTTATTTTAAGTTTAACTGTTAGTGTTTTTGCTTCTCCCAGGTTCCAGGTTAAAAAAAGAAAATAATTTCAATGATCTTAGTTATGTATTTCCCTTCAAAAACCAATCGGTTCGTTTTAAGAGGAAAATGAAAATACGCATATTTATTTATTTATTAGTTTAAAAGAGTTTGAAAAAAAATTTGCTTTATTATATTATTTTTATTTCAAATTAAATTAGACATTTATATTTTCAACAAGTTCGATGAGCACTAGCATCAACCTATGTGTTTCTTTCAACCAAAGAAGAAAGAGTGGAGAGGGTGATAGGTATTAGTAAATTTCTAGAGGGGAACGACGGATACAAAAAGGTTGGGAACCACTGATTTAGAATAACACAAAACTTCATTAATTAGTTTTTATTCACGTGCTCTTTGCCAGCTAAAGGTCATCGCATGTTAATTAGTTGTTTCATAATCTCAATTTTCTGGTTTAAATTTATTCATTTCTACATCCCTTTTCGCTTTCTGTATAGCTGGCTCTTCATTATTTTCTGAAATAATTTTATGGAAAAATAAAGGTGGTGCTTTGAAGTAGTTTCTTTGATCAACCTTATTAAAAAATAGAAGTTGTGTTTGAAATTACATCTGCAAAAATTTTATTATTTTTTGCGTGCCTACGTTAAGTAAAATATTTTAATGGTAATTATTCTACGACATCCAAAAAATGTAGAAGACTTAACAGTTTCCTTAAGGATATGGAATGTAATTTTGGCATTCATTAAATGAAAATTATATCATATAAAAATAAAAATTAAATCAAAATACGTTTTTTCTTGCATCAATTTTCTTACTTAGTTAAGTATTCGCATTTTTGAGATTTCAAATATGTGAGGTTCAAATTTTCAAAAGCTCCTATTTTTTAAGCTTCAACTATAAATACTCTTCTTAAGTACTTTATTACTACAGTGAACTCTCACTTATACACCGCCTCATTTATGCGCCTTTTTCACTTATACGACGATTTTAAATGGTCCCAGCACAATTCATAACAAATTAATGATAGTATCATTCGTTTATGCGTCGCTCTAAAGATAAATATTTCACTTATGCGCCGAATTTTCCCTAAAATGTAAAAAAAAAATAATTTATTTTCTTCGAAAAACAAGCATTTTTTTCACTTTCCTCTTTAATCTTTCGCCTTTATTGTTCACGGAAGCCATTTTTTCCGCATGAACTACAGTTCGGAAAGGGACAGTTACTTATGGATCATTTGAAAAAGACGAGTTCGTACTTAGGTATGCTACAATTTTTGTTTTCTCTTTATCATTGTAATTACGTTACAGTCATTGCCAAACTGTGGTAATATGTCTCTTTTCTATAGAAATATTCTTATTCATTCTCTCATTAGAAACTATGTTGCGTTTTAGTCCTTTAAATAGGCTTGTTCACTTACTTATACGTCTCTCTCACTTATGCGCCTTTTTCTGTTGGTCCTTTGGGCCGGCGCATAAGTAAGAGATCACTATATATAGAAAAGTGCTCAGTGTTTTAATGTGTCATACGTTTTAAAACACATTCTTTTTTAACTTTGAGTGTCTCATTTTAGCTCGTTCACCATTTTGCATCATCCTTTTAATCGCTTTTAAATAACAGGCCTATGTAGCATTTTCTCAATAAAATAGCATCATCTAATATCAACGTAATAATTATCATATTTTTCCTAACACTTTAAACAACATTTGCTTTGTATCGTAAATGGGACATTAAAAAAAAGGTTTCGTCTGTCAACTTCCTAAGAAAGAAAAAAAAGGAGAGAGAAAGTAAAATAAAGTTTAAAAAAAGGAAACTTTCAGCTCATAATATATTGAAGAATTTTCTTTGCTGTCATCTTTTTTCTCCTCTGTCCTCATTTCAGAAATAATGAATTTTTAATAAGATAAGCGATGAATTTTAATGAATATTTAATGTCAAGTCTAAGTAAACAGAATCAAAAACGGCGATTACGTATTGAGTGCATTATGAAAAGCTGTTGAAAGGACTAAAACTTTTCGCATGTATTATAAAAACTGCACATTACAAACGTCTTTTATTTTAAGCAAAACATCGTCACCAATCAATGAAAATATTCACTCTGATATAAAAGAAAATTTTCCATTGATTAATTTAAAGAAGAAGGCAATTCTTACATAAAAAATTTTAAGTAAATTGTTGGCTTTTGCACCACTCCTTAAAATTAAACATCTAAATATCATGTGAACAAAAAGAATATTTCTGGACAAATTCCTTTCAATTTAAAATATTAATTCCTCCTCTGACTTGAAATTTTCACTGTTTTCAAGTCAGAAAAGTTTTGTCACTGATTAAATTTAAAGAACGAAAGCCAATTCTTGCATAAAAAAAATTAAGCAAATAGTTGACTTTGGCACCACTACTTAAAAATAAACATCTAAATAATCATGTGTGACAACATACAGAATAGTTTTGGTACAAATTCCCTTTCAAGTAAAAATTATTAATTTCTTCTCTGACTAGAAATTTC
>JAXGGA010024019.1:0-12679 GCA_038373865.1 Uloborus plumipes
AGTAATTACTTTTTGTGTGTGATTGTTTGTATTGAGCCAGCAGACTTCAAGAAAAGTAAACTTGGCCAAGTCGACCCGGATTTAGAAATAACCGCTTGCACATAGAAAGTAACGCAGGTTGAACTTACTCCTTTAAGTATTTGTTCTCAAATTTGTACTTGAAAAGAGATGAGTGCCTATTTGAAATTTCAAATAAGTGACAGCTTAGGATTCGAAAAATGTCCGAAGGCGCGAAAGATAGACCTGGAGCTATCACGCATTAAGGCAAACGTTCAATTATCAGACGAGCAGTGATAAATTAATTAAAGAAAATGTGCAAGATAAGGATCTTAACGTTGAGGAACTGAGAGAAAATCTAGAGCTGTTAAAACTAAAAGAAGCGTAATTGAAAGAAATCAACGTGCAAGTCGAAAATTTAATTGAAAACATGGAGGATTTCAATGAAGAGTTAGAAGGTTCAAGGGCATATGACGAAAAGATAGCAGTACTTAAATTTCGAGTTGAGAAAAAACTAAACAAGCAAGCAAGCAATTCCAGTGTGAATAGTACTGAAAGGGCAAATTACGCAAATGAAACTATAAAGCTGGCGAAACTTTCCTTGCCAAACTTCAGTAGAAATATTATCGATTGGTTAACTTTTAAAGATCTTTTTAACGCAACAGTAACAAAGAATGAATCTTTATCTGACGCTCAAAAGCTTCAATATCTAAAAGTTAACAGACATGTGATCCAAATAGAATGAAAAATGCTGAAATTACCTCGCCGTGAGAGCAAATACAAAATTGTTGACATATTCTACACCTGCAAGTTCAAACATGGGCTTTTGGTTCTATATAGCTTAACTTTTTTAATTGGATACATGAAATTAATTGGTAGATGTTGTAGCTTGTGATGCCCATTCTTTCTGTTTTGCACTCAGTATTTCAAAAAATACTGGATTTAGTAAAAATACTGAAAAATCACACGTCTGGTCTTTTCCCGAAAGGATTCCTTTCCACATTGGAAAAAATTAAAACTTCTTGCACATAATGTATTTAAAAATTCATAATGTGTAAATTCCAATGGTTTTCCCGTTTAAATTTTTTTTGATCAGCATCCCATATGATAGCACAAACTTTGATAACACAAGCTGTAAGATAATTTGTCCAGATGGCTTTTGATGCAATGGCGGTTTTTACCAAACCCATTTCTCGTGAAATCCATCAAGTCAATAAAATTTGATTTCATGTTTTATATTCTGTTGATTTTTATTACAGTACAGGTCAAAATGGTATTAACATGAAAAATGGGAGGAAAAAAAGACTCATATTTTCAATGAAAAAAAAAATCTGGACTTACTCATATATGCCCATTTGAAGGAGTACTTTTAAAATTTATATTTTACGACACTTATAAGGTGTGTTAAAAATAGTTTAGTACTTGCAAATTTGAAGAATTTTGGAGTTCCTTTAGTGGTATTGAAAATTTGCAGGGAAAGGTGTATTGTTAAGGAATGTTTACAATAACTACAATAAAAATAATTACTGCAGAAAACACTTTACAATTATTCAATAATGATAATTTCATTATTTAACTGCAATTTCAAAGTAAATCTGAAAATTAAAACAAAACAGCAATAATAATGCTTTCAGTGAGAGACTATAAAAAGCATTTTTTTTTATAGTTTTGAAAAAATTCTGAAGGGGTTTGAACTCTAAAAACCCACACCTTCAATACAGCCCTAACTGCACATATTGGTTCTGCAACATGAGATGGTGTGAGGGAGGACTTGTGATGAGAGTCTGAAGTGGAGAAATAGAGCTCTTAATCATGATGTTAACTAGTACTTTGTTCCTTGAAAAAAATCAAAAATATAATGCTGATATTACAAAACATGACAGCACTGAAACATAATCAAGGATTCAGTACTTTTTGTGGCAAGTAAAAAATTTAACAATTAAAAACTCATTTGCTAAATATTTAGTACACTTTCCACCAAAAAAGTAGTTACGATCAATAAAAAACAAAAGTCAAGGTTGAAAAAAAAAAAAAAAAACTATGTATATAATATGCTTCAGTTAACTTATGTTAAAATAGTTGACAAATTCTAAAATAATTGAAAATACAAGATGTGTACAATTATTGAAATCTCTAAAAGTGTAGAATTTTGGACGAAGGTTGTGCTTCATGTCTGTAAGTTCCTAAATATAAATTTTTACTTAATCAGCAGTTTATTCTTAAAATTCAGTTAAAGGGAAGTCTTAAATAAGTCAGTTTCGTCAATCTACTAAACTTTGAGCCGATAAAAAAAAAAAATAGATCCAGCCCCCTTCCTTAATAGCTATGGCTATTAATAAATCACTTTTTACCCAAAAGCTAAAATAGCGAAGAGGTTATTCCAAAATCTAAACCCCTCACTGATAGCTATTTAAAAAAATAATAGTGGATCTGTCCATAATAAAAGGCAAAGGAATGTTCTTTTTTAGGTGACGAAGAAATAAGAATAAAAAATAATGGGTTTCAAATAAAATAAAATCAAATAGGGCGAAAAGCTCCCAAGTCGCCTAGGGCTAAAAAAGCAGCATTTAAGTAGCCTGTGGCAACCCTGGTATATTACACATAATATTATACTTAAATATTTATCGCAAAAATTACCTGCAAAGCACCAATGGCAGCACTCTGAAAACGCAGATCTGTCTTAAAGTCTTGAGCGATTTCTCTCACAAGACGTTGGAAAGGCAATTTACGAATGAGCAACTCAGTCGATTTCTGGTAACGCCTGATTTCACGCAGGGCTACTGTTCCGGGCCTGTAACGATGGGGTTTCTTCACTCCACCGGTAGATGGTGCACTTTTTCGTGCAGCTTTAGTTGCCAACTGCTTTCGAGGTGCCTTTCCTCCAGTGGACTTTCTTGCAGTTTGCTTAGTACGTGCCATCTTTACTCAAATCAACTTTCTGAAAGAAAAAATTAGAGAGGTAAATCATATATTAAAACTGGACCATTTGCGTTAAATACAAATAAGTGAAACCTGTCTATTTCGACTTTCACGTGTCAGAAGAAAAATTTTAGATAAAGAGGTTTTTTTTGAACTATTGCAATTACAGGTTATACTAATTTTAACAATCATTGGATAGTAAATTCAGCTTCAAAGTACGAAATTAATCTTTCAGTGACTCGATACTTAAACTCGCGAAGTTTCATCACCGTTCAACAATACTGCATTTCTGCTAATTTCCTAATGGATGGAATTTCAAAAAAAAAAAAACAACCTTGCATGTAGTTAAACATAGCAAATTCTACTATAAATGCAAGGAAATTGATAAACTTTGATAGCAGGAGATTTTTGAGATAGCTAGGTTCGAGTTATTCGGTGCGACTATATTGAGACAAAGTCAACAACTGCAACAAAATGGTCAAAACGGGCAACCAGCTTGATGCACTCAAATAAAATTAATTTAAAACAAAAAATAAATTTTATTTAAATTTTCCATCCTGAAACTTATCTTTAATCTCAAATAATGCTTTTCAATTTAAATAATGACACAATGTTGAAAAACAAAAACTTGTAAGAAACTGCATGTCATACTTTAAAGTTACAAGAAAACCTATTTTCAGTGCAAAAGAAGTGAGCTTTATATGGATGAAAAGATATCTGGCAAAAACCATAGAAGTGTTTATTCTTCTGATTTCATGCATTTATAGTGTATTACTATACCATCTACATTATATTTGATTTGAATCATAAGTATTTGCCAAACATTTATTTTACACCATGTTATGTATATTATTATTAGGTGATACTTGAAATTTAATTGTTTTGCACGTTTTAAAAGCACATCAAAAATCAATCAATTAGAAAAGCATCAGTCCTTCAAAAAAAAAAACATATGCTTTCATTAATTTTTTCAAATAAATAAATATTTTACACCTAGCATTTACTAGAATCAAAGGAATGCAAATCACAAGAGAAATACTACAAAATTTAAACTTCAATAGGATGTAACTTTTTGATACGAAATTGAAATTAAAAAAAAAAAAAAAATAACGTCAAATGCACGTTCATAGTTATGACAGGCATTTACTTCGACGACGATACAGTGAATGATTTATTTGACGCATAATGCCAGAACTTCTTTCACTAGGAGCACTAGGAACGATGTCAAGGAAGCAAGATTCGCGTCGGCTATACTCTTTTTTATTGCTTGTATCTTTCCCTTATCGTTTCAATATTTTATTTCCATACGCTTGACAAACGTATCAAAACTCCGCTTGACAACGGAACTTCTCGATTCAGATCAACTTTCGAAAAACCGCAAAACGAAAGAGTAATTTTGATGCTCATATGGAGCTCATGGTACAGCTTAAAATTTCTGTGAGATGTTCTGCACAAGCATAAAACAACTAAATGATCAAAATAAAGCTTTGTCACTTTTTACTTACACCCAGTTTTAATTTCTAACATTAAAATATTGTTCACTCAAACTTCCGAAAACTGAAGACAAGATGTAAATTGTATCAAGTCAAGGACTAAATTTAAGTAAAACAAAGTCAAAACTACGCAACAATAACTAATAACTATAAAATTATTTGCAATAAACATTTTCAGAGAGGGTTTATTAGTTTTAGATCTCTAACTTGAAAACAAAAATAACAAACAATTAGGCTTAATAATAAACAAGAAAAGGGCGCCAAACATTGCGAAACCGTTGATGATGTTTTATTAGTTTTTGAAAATAAATATATATGATGTGCAATGAATAAACTAAATACTTGGATGAAAAATAACATTAATTTGAAAATACTTACTAAACTGGTTGATGTAATAATTACAAAAAATAGTACACAAACTCACAACGCTGGACTATCGACTGCTTCACGTTCATACAACCGACGCTAACAAAAAATGAGGATTTCTCGTATTTCGTCGATGCGACGCAATTTCCTGAATGGAGTACTATGTTGCCGTTGCCACACGCATAAAAATATCCCAAAATCAATGACGTCAGAACAGATTTAGAATATTTCTTACTTTTCACCGACGTTGAGGATCGTTAAAAATCTACTTCAAATCTAAATAAAAAAAAAAGTAGTTTTATTATTCTTTTTTATTCCATGTCATCGGCGTTCATTACATTAGAATTTGCTGTGGTGTTGCCATTTTACGAAAAATAAATAGGTTTTCGCGGTTTTCCTTAGTTATTGTTTTGTTTTGTTTAGAAAGGCACGCGAAATTTTCTTTATTCCGTGAGTTTCGGTTTTAAAAGCGTTTTTTTCTGAAAAAATTATGTTGTTCAAATTATAGTTTCTCTTTGTATTACTTATTGCTGTTCTTTGGCTAATTTGGAGGATAAAATGCAAATTCTGGAGTGAAGGGGTCAAGAATGAAATGTGTTTCTATTAGGGACTATTAATGTTGTGAGATGAAAGAACCCACATTGAAAATGAGTGCTTCATTTTTAAAATTGCGTTCTAGTATTTGAGTGTTGTTTATGTTAAAAAATATAGAAATCGTTCTACTGAATTTAGCTTTAGTTTATAAGGTAATTAAGTAGTTGAAAGGTTTTTAGAGATTACTTTTCAGGCATGGTACACATAAAAGAATTCAAACTTTGGTCAATATCAAAAAATATTGATCTACAAATTAGAGATTGCTAAAAATTACTTTCAGTAAGGATGGTAAAGGATTGCACATTGCACTACATAGATGCTTTTAAACAAAATGAAAAGTTAAATTAAAAAATTCATTTTGCACAAAGGTTTCTTTGAGCAATGACAATTTGCTGTATATTTTCTTTTTGGGACCTCAGGCATTGTGTAGTCCCAGGTTCAAATTGGCAGTCTGCTTTTAACTAGGGAACCACGCCTTCAACATGCCATAAAAGATGGCAGACCCAGAGTTACTCAGCAAGTCCTCCTGCTAATGGGACCCCCTTTATTTTAAGTGATGCAGGTCAACATGTAAACCTTGGCAGAGCTAGGAGCTCTTATGGCACCCATGTCCTTCACACACACACGCAAACACACTTACCTGTCGCAGTTCGTCATTGTGAAAAACATAATTTAAATTCAAGATGCAAAAATATGGACAGTTGAAAAGATGTTTGGGGATTAGTTCTTTGTCGGAGCAATTTTTGCAGTGGCAGTATGTCCTTGTCCTGTTTTTTGAATCTACATCCCTTTAAAATGTTCAGTCCTGAGTCTTGGTACTGTACTAGTGAGGGTTCTATTAATATTGAATTTTGAAATTTGATTTTTATTTTTCTATCATTTAGTTTTGTCCTAGCAACTGAATTGATACTGCTAAGAATCTCTGTTAGTGTTTAATTATTGTCTTGCTTCTTTTGCCAAGACAGCTGCAATCTCGTTTTCAGTAATGACAACGTGTGCAATTTATGGAATAACATCATTAAAATCAATAAGAATTTAAAATGAAACATTAATTCTAAAACATATATTAACATTACATGTTACAATAATCAAAAATTGATTCTCATATGGTTCTAAATTATTTTTTCGTGCTTTAATTTTATATATTCTATGATACTGTGATTTTTCTATGATTTTTATAGTTCAAATGTGTATGTGTAACCAGTTTTACAGAGCATATGAATATAATGATCTACATCCAATATAATAGCTAAATATAAGTTATGTTAAATTTTAATTATATAAAGCAGGGGCAGCTCCTCACTATGGGTGGGGTGGGTCGGGCCCACCCAGAAAAATCGGAAGAAAAACAAATACATAATTAAAACGTATCATTTTGTATTTCAGTTCAAAAAACAAAACAAAACAGGCCACAAAACATGTTTTAAACCTTCAGCCTTCTCCCCCTGCACATCCCTAACACAGCACAAAAATTTTTTTTAATTCCATCAATTTTAGCGCTTTGCACGACTTTTAGAAAAAGTTCAAGGGCCAGCTGGCAGCCCACAGCCACCTCCGCTTTTAGCCAATCGCAATGGCTGGATTAAGAAGAGCGGTTAGCGATGACACCTCATTTAACATTCGACCTGTGGGTCCATCTTCGCTGGCCCAAGATTTCCCTTAGTCCCTAACCAAAGCGGTGGAGAGGGAAGTGTCTCCTCACTGTGTACAGGAACAGAATGTCAGACCCCTGTGTTAGGGAGAAAACTTGCCTCTTTTCATTTCGTGCTCTTCGTTTTTTTTCTTTTTGAATGAATTTTATAACATGTCCTCTTTTTTTTTTGTCTTTCTTTTTTTATTTTCAAGGTATTACTAATAGGCATAGAGAGTGCCAATTTCATAACCCCCCCTTCATCCATTTGCAATACAATGCATGCATATTTTATTTATTAATTTGCATTTGGAAACAGAGATTCTTATTCTCAAAATTTTCGTGTGAAGACTTTATTTTTGACTTGTAGATCGTAAGACATTTTCTTGGTATTAGTTTGAATTTAATCTCATTGTAGTGTTGTAAGTATTATATGAACTCTAGAAAGTTTGTCATCCTGCCGGGTGTGACATTATAAATGCTTGGAGAATTAATAAGAATTCTTAAGCTCTAAATGTTACACTTATATAGCCGAATCAATGATTACATTTATATCCAGGACCAAAGTCGTCAAGAGAGAGGTCAACACCCTCTCCCTAAAATATCAATGAAGTAGCCCCCCCCCCCCCCCCCCCGGTCTTTAATGATCATCCCTACAACTAATATTATCACATTCAAAGGGATTTTAATGTCCAAAAAAAAACACTTGAATGTTGAATAAAAAATTTTGCTACTGCGCAACTTTTCTTAAATCTTATGACACGTAATATTAACCTTCTACTACAAATTCACTTAAAGCAGTAACCAAAGGAAACAAAACTTACAACATTGAACGTTAATAAACATATTGAGTGGATCAAAGTCCACTGTATATAAAAACTATATTCAGCCCAAAAATGTATAAATGAATAATACTTACTCTTTAAATTATTATTTTACAAATTGCTTCATAATTCCTAGAGGAAACACGTGGATATAAAATTTCGCAACATTTTAAAACTATATTTTGCAATATATTTTTCTGAAGTTTTATAATACTATGAAATATTAAATACTGTTTAAAAGCAATGTAGTTAAATTAAAAATTTCTATCAAAGTTTAATAACAGTACCTAATGGTTCTGAAAACTAGGCGTTCTACAAGATTTTTTATTTCTAACATCCCTACAAGCTAAACTACTTGCAACAATCTTGACGGATCTTGATATCGTATTGATGGTGTCAAGATTGTGTATTTAATCTTGCATAAAGTCTGCATAAAGATTACTATAACAATCTTTATGCAATTTTGCATACATCTTGATACATCAATTTGATTTCGTCTTGCAATATCAGGATTGTATAAATCTTGTCAGCGTCAAGATTGAAAAGAATGTTCTTGATATCTTATTGTCGCCGTCAAGATCATTAGCACGCACAATAGGAGAGAGACGCATGCGCTGAGTTTTACTGCCCCACTAAGCATTCCGTTTTTTTTTTCCTTCTTCAACGCGATCGCGATCAATTGCAGAAATGGGTGACAATAAAGATTTTCGTTCCTAAACATGGCTGACAAGAGGGATTACATGTAAAGATTTTATCATAATCACTCTTTAAGCTCACGAGTAAGCTTAATTTTATTCATTAACTATTCTTTAAGATAAATTGATATTTTGTCTAAACAGTATTTTTAAAGCTGACATCTATCTAGAATGTAACTTGAATTTTTTGTTGATTATCTCGGTATAATTAATGCTCCTCAATTAATCAGCTAGGCATTTTATGTCTTTGTAGTAATAAAAGAATTTTAAATTTAAAAATAAATCAAATATTGCACCATATTTTTATCAAGCCCACTTCTATTAAGCATAAATAATAATAAGAAGGAGAAGAAAAAAATTTATATTGATCGCAAAAAAAATCAATTAAAATAAATAAAAAAACTTTTCCATTAAAATAAATTAAGTTATAACTAAGTGCTTAACACTTTTTCTACAATCTAAAATGAAACATCAAATTTAAGATGTAAAGTTTAATCTGTAGTTAATGTAGACATTTTCATTAAATACAATTAAATTGCATTTAGAATAAACAAAAGTATCTTCATGTGAATTTCCGATCATATGTGTCAGCCTTAAAAATATTCTTCAGCTAGAAAAATAATCAATATTGAAGAATAACAGAAATAGTTTAAGAATGAAATTTAATTCGTGAATATGAATTGAAAATAACAAATAAATAAATAAATAAAACACCTTGCATAGAGATTGTCATGACAAGAAAATCCCAAGATCTTGATATTTTCTTGTTATAACAATTTTTATGCAAGATTACAAAAGCAATATCATCTTGCATAGAGATTGTCATGACAAGAAAATGTCAAGATCTTAATATTTTCTTGTTATAACAATCTTTATGCAAGATTACAAAAGCAATATCATCTTGCATAGAGGTTGTCATAACAAGAAAATGTCAAGATCTTGATATTTTCTTGTTATAACAATTTTTATGCAAGATTGCACATCAAGAAAATAACAACCTATCTTGTTATTTTCTTGATATTAGGTTGCATGCTCCTTGTCAGACAATCTTGTGGCAAGACTCTGACAATCGAAAATCAGTAATGTAACAATCTTAAGGTAATATTGATGCAAGATTGCCTTCTTGACACGTCAATCTTGAGGCAAGAAGTTTTGCTTGCTGGAATATAACATGTTACCATGGGTGATAGTCAAATCACGTATCGGAAAAAAATTAATTACCAGTTATTCAAATATTTCTGACAAACATAATCAAATTAGTCCATGTCCATGTTTTAATTTTAATGTTATTCGAATCAGCAAGTGAAGGTCCAGATTATATTGTAAGAAAAATAATTGTTTTAATATTGCTATGTACTCTTAGTGTATTTCCTGAAAATAATTCGATTCAGTTCATCACTAGTTTGAGTATACGACCATACATCGGTAAGCGAGTGGGACCATAACTGGTCAAGCCAGTGTATTCCAATTTATTTAAAAACATACACATAAATTAAAATTGAAAGTTAACGTATCATGGCTATGAAAGTGACATTTTAACATTTTAACACTGTTAGGATTTGTTTTTTCATGAACTGAAATTGTAACATTTATATCCAAATTTAAAAAAAAAATGTAGGCATGCCTACATTGAGTCTTTTACCTTATGAGTTCCTTATTTTGATGATAAAGGCTTTCAAAAAGTTATGGTGCAGATTGTCGAAATTTTTAAAGGGAGAGAGGGTGTGTTTTTAGGCAGAAATGTTCGTTTTATACAAATACAAATGTGACGACCAGCAACAGGCTCTGGGCCCAACTGGGTTGGTCCTAGTCAAATTATAGACTCCCAATGAAGATCAATGGCCCTCTTGAAACTATCTACTCCCTTGCTCCTTACTGCCTCTTCCAGTAAACTATTCCAAGTTTCCACTACTCTGCTAAAATAGTAATTTTTCCAAATTTCCAGGTTAGCCTGAGATTTAAGCAGCTTATAACAATGACCCCTTGTCCTGCTTTCCGTGCAAAAATTTAACCCTATAAGATCTTTCATTTTGATAAATTTAAACAACTGAATCATGTCCCCTCTGGTTCTCCTTTGCTCAAGACTATACATGTTAAGCATTCTAAGTCTGGAATCATAGTCTAAATTAGAAAATCCATTCACTAACCTAGTAGCCCTCCTTTGTACCCTTTCCAATAAATTAATATCTGAGCCAATATTTAGAAAAGTGCCAATTTGAAGCTGGAGTTTTCTGATAAAAAAAATTTTTTGCAGAAAAAAATTAATATTGGATTCTAAGTCTAAATTGGGTCTAAATGCAAGAAAATAAAAGGGGGGAGGTCAAGGAAGTTATTTACCCCCTCCTTAGATTACTCACTTTTAAGCCGTTACAGATCTGACGAGTGTTAAAGATCTGATGTTAATATGAGCTACATATTTGAGTTTATGCTTTCAGTCTTCGTTGACATCTCTAAAAATGATATCATTTCCTTGCATTTTTAACATAGAATTAAGATTATTATATTAAAATATATATATAAGCTAAAAAATCAAATTTCATTATAAAAAAGCATTTCTCTGAAATAAAAATAAGCGATAAGGTTTTTAGACAAAATAAATTATAGGATTACCAAATCCAAGCTCATAAAACATTTGTCTTGTTTTGAAACAACACACAACTTCAACTTTTTCAATACACAACTCTGCTGCTTGCTTTTCTTTAATTAGTTGCAGGAAATTAATTTCTTGATCAGAAGTTCAAATTTAGCGTGCTAGTTGTTATCTAGTTATTTAGCAAAGTTATGAAAAAATGAAGCACCAAAAAAATAAATAAATAAATAAAATAATAATAATTAACTTAATTTCTGCAGTGTCAATTTTTCTTATTTTACTAACTTCTATTGTCAGGTCATACAAACCACAAATGAAGCAATTGTACTAAAACTAATTGCTTTTCCTTTTTTTAAGAACAAAAATATTCAATATATATGGCTAAAACCTACGAATTTTGCTTTTTAATAATTCTGAAACGTGTAAGTTAGTTCGGTAACATATTCGCTGTTTTTAAATGTTACCGCTCTGACTGTTACCGATCTGACAAACTGACAAAGTTTTATTTTTATTTCCGAGTCGATCGCGCTAAACCAAAATCAAACATGTGGTTTTTTCACTTGTAATAAAGGACTATACTTATATATAAAATAATTTTTAAAATAATAAAAAATTGCGCATTTTAGCGCGTGTTACCGATCTGATGACTTAAATGACACACATTTTATAAAATCACTTTAAAAAATCTTACCTACAATTTTAGATTCATAAATGCAAATTTTTAATTACGATGCAATAAAACATCCCACCAGGTACTCAGTATCACGTGGTATAAGTGCAGGAAATGATTTTGGGAGCCTAAACATAGATCGGAAGTTATTGTTACCGCTCTGACGGCAGAACTAGGGACACGCTTATTTCGCATCGGCTAGAAAACCAGGAATCGATTAAAACAAAAATGAAGTAAAATATTAACAAAGGGTTAAAAATAGAATAATTTTTTGTGCAAGTGCGTTTTTTTTTTGGGAAGTTAGAAAGTGCGTATGACGTGTTTGCATGCTAAGCTTTGCTACTTGGGACACGTTACCGATCTGATTTTTGATGTATAAAAACAATATTTTCTGAAGGAAAAAAATTTTTTTTTCTGATGTTATTAGATGAAATGAAAGCAAAACTTATCTTCTTTCTGGGGAAAATTATTTTTTAAACTAGTTATTGAAATACTAGTGAAAATTCACTTGGGACTCAAATTGGCACTTTTCTAAATATTAGCTCATCTTTTTCTTAAGATAAGGAGACCAAAACTGAATAGCATACTTTAAATGAAGTCTTACCAAACTTCTATATAAAGGCAGAAGCACATTCTTAGATTTGTTTGACATAGATCTATTTATAAACACAAGCATCCTATTGGCTTTGTTACTAGCTACGCTGCACTATTGACTAAACTTGAAGTGTTGATTTATTAAGACACCTAGATCCATAACATTCTGTGTCTTACTAATGACTGAACCCTGTAAATAATAGCTTGTATGCTTATTTCCATGACCTAAATGCAGCACTTGACATTTCCCAACATTTATTGCCATGCCCCACTTGTCTGCCCACTTAGTAATATGATCCAAATCCTC
>JAXGGA010024020.1:0-12678 GCA_038373865.1 Uloborus plumipes
GTGGTGGGTCTGTAGGCTGTTCTGGTGTTGATGGTATGGTGTTGGTGGTGTTTGGAATGTGTGATGGTTTGGAGTTGGTGTGATGGTGGTGGTTGGTGTTGGGCTGTGTCTGTGGTTTGTTGTGTTATTTGTATGTGTCGCTTGGTGGTGATGTGTGGTGTAATCTGATGGTTGAAATCAGTGGGGGTGTGTGTTTGTGAATTTGTAGTAGATATGGGGCAATTTGATGTTCATCTCTCGCTTGTGTTAATTTCGTGCGGTTGGTGAACCTGTGTAAATTTAGTTTCGGTATGTGTTGGCTGTGGTGTGGGTATGTTGGTGTTGTCATTCCATGTTCGTCTCAAGATTTAGATAGTTTTGTTCTGTTTGGTGATGTTGAATGGGGACTTCATGGTTTAGCTGTTTTGATGCATGGATATGATGTATGGTTGGTGCATTCTGTACTTTGATTGGTGGAGACACTCTGGTTAGTGTTTCGGTTAATGCGTGTTAATGTGTGTTGGATGGATGCATTTGTTATTATAGTCATCGATGAGTGTTGTGGAGCTGGCTTTGCTGTTGGTGTGTGTAGTGTGTGTTTGGTGATCTGATAATTGTGCGCTGGGTGCTATGGGATCTGCTGATCTGTTCCTAATGGAGTTGGTTCTGCCTGTATTGGGGTGATGGTTCTATGGTGTGGAAAATATGGGTATTGGGTTGGCTGGATTTGTTGGATGATGTGGTTGTTGTGTGTTGTTGCTTTGGTTGTTCTTTTGTGGTTTGTTTGTACTTGTTTGGTGTTGGATGTTTTACACGTGGTTATTGGTGTGTGTTGGAGCTTGAGCTTTATGGTGATGGTTGGTGCAGTGTTTGGCCTTCTGTGGGTGGTGGTTTGTGGATTCCGTAAGTGGTGATGTGGAATGATGTGTGGGGGTGAGTGCTGTGGCAAGTTGTGCGTGTTTGTTTGGTTGTGTGTGTGCTGATTATCATTTTGGGGTAGAAGTGGCTTGGTTTTGTATTGTAAAATGTGGTTTAATACATGTAGTGGTGTGTTGAGTGTCATGTGGGTTGGCAACTTTTGGTTGTCTGGTGGTGGGTGTTGTGCCTTTGAATGGATCATCTAAATGGTGTGAGTGTTGTGAGGATGTTGTACATGTTGAGGTCTTGGTTGCTGTTTGTGTTGTTGTGGCTGTTGTTTATGACTTATGTCTGGTTATTGGTTGTATGTGGGTTTTGTGGTGTGTGGTGGTTGTGTTATTGTGCATGACGTTTTTCTGTTGGTGGCTGGTTGGATTGTGTTGAGTGTGGCTTGTGTGGCGCGTGGTTTGTTTTGTGTTTTTTTGGTTAACAGATGGTGGTTTTGCGATCGGTGAACATGTTATGTTTGTGGATTGTGATGTGGAACTGTTGTGCATGTCTTGGGTGCTGTTTTATGGTGTGTGTTTCTGCGTGGGTCTGCATTTTGTGTGTCATGTGTTTGTTGGTGGATATGCACATGAGTTTTTTGGGCTGTGTGATGTATGAAATTCTTGTTACTTGTGACGACGTGTTAATGGTGGGTTGAGTGGGCGTGATGTGATGCCAGGTAGTGGTTTATTGTGTGTTGTTTGGATGTTGTATGTCGTGGTTGTGCTAATGGTGGCTTGGGTGCGGTGGGAGTTGTGTCATTGATATTGCTTGGTTGAATTGTGGTATTATTTGTCGGTGTCGTTCAATCTGTGGATGGTCAAGAGGTGGTTCTTGTTCTGTTGGGTTTTGTTATGATGGTGAGTGGTTGTTTTGCTGTTTGTCCTGTGTGCTGGGTTGTTGGATTTGCATGGTGTTCTGTTTGGCTCCTGTGGTGTGATGGGTGCGTTGTGTTGGTGGCATGGGTTGCGTTACCTGAATTGTGCATTGTTTTTATGTTTGTGTTGTGTGTTGGAATATCGTCTGTTGGTATATTGTAATGGTAGTGCTTGTGCGTTGGACTGGTTATTTGTGTGTGGATATGCGTTGTGTGGTTGTGGGCTTGATGGTGGTTATTGGTGAATATGTATGTCGGTTTGGGGTTGGTGTATTGTGGTGTAGGGTGTTGCTGCTCGGTTGATTACCCCACTTGGGGTGAATGGCATGCGTGGGTTGATTGTGGTGGGATTGTGTGGCTTTTTGATATGGTGATTTGTGTATGTGTTGTCGCATGCATGCTGGCCTGTGATGGTTGTGGATGTGTGTCTTTGGTTTGTTTATAAGTGTCGTGCGTGGTGTCATTGCTTCTGTTGGTGTTGCGTGTGTGGGTGGTACACAAATGGGCTGGATGATTGTGAATTTTGTGTTTTGTGGTTGGGTGTTGTGGAATAATGCCGTATCCCTTGTTGCGTTGTTGGGATGTTATTCTTGTTTGTTAATGGATGTTAGTTGTGGTGGGAGTATTGTCTGGGTTGATGTGCCTGTGGTTAGTTGTTGAATTGTGTTGCGTTGACATACTGTTGTTTTTGTGGTTTATGGATGGTATGCATGTTATGGGTGGTTGTGGGTTGTGTGCTGGTGCTGTTACTGGTTTGTGTGCGCTGTCTGTGTTTGACTATGGTTTTCTGGGAAAACTGTGCTTTTATTTGTGGATGGTTGGGCATGTGTTGTGTTTGTGGTTACACTGGTATTCGTGTCGTGGGAGTTTGTGATGTTTGTATGCTGGGTCTGGTTGTTGTGCTGGATGCTTGTATTTGTTGTGTTGGTTGGTGGGTGTGTGCTGTTGTGTGTTTTTGTGTTGTGTTACACCCTTCTTGGCGTTTGGTCATGAGTGTATGCATTTTTTGTTCTTGAGTGCATGTGGATTGGTTGTGGTGGTCTGACTAGCATGAGTGTGGGGTGGGTGTTGCAATATGGCTTTCTTTGGCATGTGTGCTGCATGTTTTGTGTTGGGCTGCTGATTGCTTTTTTTAGGTGATGTGCTGGAGTTGGATCTTGTTGTTTGGGTGAGGGTGTATATGTGCTTATTCTTTGTTATGTTATGTGTGGTTTGGCTGCTGGGATTTGTCTGTGATTTTTGGGATGGGTATGGGTTGTCTTGTTGATTGTGTCGAGTGTGGGAGACTGTGCTTTTTATTGGTTGTTTTGCCTGGCATTGGTGGTGGTGTGTTTGCTGATCGATTGGTTGCGTTTGGATGATGGCTTTAATGATGGTAGGAGATTGGGGTGTTGATTACAAATGCTGAGTTGGTTGCCATGGAGTCTAAATGGGAGTGGGTAATGATGGTGGTTGCTGGGTGTTGTGTACCTGATGTCTTTTGTGATGTTGGACGTTATACTTTGTTTTGCATTTTTGTTTGCTGTTTTTAGTTACTATGTTGGTTGGTGTGATGGTTTTTCTGGTTGTTGACTCGCCTTGTTTCATTGGTTTTTGTGGATGTTGGTGTTTGACAGTTCATATGCTTGATTTTTGTATTTGGTGTGGTGATTGGGTAGGGGTTGGATATTGTTGTGGGTGTTGGTGGTGTGTGTGGGTTTTTACGGGTTAGTGGTGTCTGTTGTGTGTTTTGGTGTCTGTTTGTGATTCTGTGGTGTCTGCTCACTGTCTGAGTGGTGTATTTGCGATGTGTGTGGTGTGGTATGCGTTGCATGGCTGTATTACTGAATTGTAGGTTTGGGGTGTGGTGGTTGTGGTTTTGGGGATGAGATGTTGCCTTGTGATGGTTGTTGATTGGTGCGCTTGGTTGTGTGTGTGTTCATGGTGGCTTTTGATGTTGAGTTTTGGTTTGTGGAGATGAATTGTTTTGATGTGGTGTTCGGTGGTTGTGTGTTAACTGTGATAATATCTTGATGGTGCATGTGATGATCTGGGTGGGTTGTTGTGTGTTGGGTTGTGTGGTTATGTTTTGTGTGTTGATGGTGAAATTGAGTGGGTCTTGGGTCGATTGTGGTTGTTTTTTGTGTAAGGTTATGTGTTTGTGTTTGTTGTGATTGGATGTGGGGATTACTATTGTAGATGTGGTTGTGGCTGCTGTTTTGCTTTTGGCCTTGTTTTGGTTGACTGTGTTATATATGGGATTGTGAATGGATTTTATTAGGTGATGTGTGTGGATGGTGGAGGGCTTCTGTGGCATGTGATGCGATGTTTTCTTTCGTTGTTGATGAAGACTGTTTGAGGCGTATACGATGTTGGTTGGATTTTAGTTTCTTTCTGGTTTGAAGAGTGTCGCTGATGTGTGTTATGTTGTATTTGGTAGTTGGTTTGAATTTTGGGATTTGTTGATATTTGTGGGTGGTTGGCTTTTATATGATCGAGTTTGCTCGGCTGTGGATGATTGTTATGTGTGCAATTATAGGTTTTGTATGGATTAAATTGGTCAGTCGGGTGGTGGAGTAATTCTGTGTGTGGTTGGTGGGTTTATTTTGATGTGTTCCTCACTGTCGTTTGTGGGTGTATTGTTTTGGGGTGGTGTCGTTTTTTGTGTGTGTGGTGTGTTTTTATGCTGGTTGTGGAATTGATGGTTATGGTATATGTTGTGTTGCAGTAGTGTTGTCTGATGGTTTGTGGGAATGTTTGTCTGTGGTACATGTTTATTTGGTCTGTGTGATGGTTTTTGGTGCTGCTTTTTGTATTACTGGTTTGTGGTCTGGGGTTTGTTATGTGTTGGTGATTAGGATTTGTGTGTTGTGTGTTTTGTGAATGATGGTGTTGTGATTGGTTTTTTGGGCTATGCCTGGAGCTGATTGGGGACTGGTGTACATTGAGTGTGGTTGATGGGATGATTTCGTCTGGATTGCTGTGGTGGTAGTTGATTAATTTTCATGGTAGTTGGAAGCTGATATGGTGCTAATTGATTTGATGCATGCCCTGCATGTTGGTGTTTGTGCTTTGTTATTGGCTGTGATTAGTGAATGAGTTGTGTGTGAATCTTGATTTGCTTGGTGTATGGTATTATGGTGATGTGTGTGTGTGTGGTCTGTGTGTGTTGGGTATGTGTTTGGTGTGTGTGAATTGTTGTGTGGTTGGTGTTCCTATTTGTGGTGGGGCGTTTGTTGGGTTTACATATGCTTATAGTTTGTGGTTGGCGAAATGCTGAATTGGGCTTGTGCTGGTGGTGTGGTGTGTATGTGGTGTTTAGTGGACTTGCTTGATTTGCATGGTGCTGATTTTTTTAATTGTGTATGTTGGTCTTAGTATTTTTTGATCTGGATTTGAGTTTGGTTATGGTGCGTGGTATTTTGTTGCAGACTTCTGCAGCGTGTGTTTCTGCTAGGTGTTGATGTAGCAGTGATTTGTTTGCCGATTCTCTGTGTCTGATTGCTTGGCTGGAGCAGTTTTAAAATTTTGGTTGGGGTCGTATGTGTTTGTGGTTGGGTGTGGTGTTTGCTAGTCTAATGTGGGTGCCCATGGTTTGGTGGGTATGAGAGTTGGTTTTTGGAATTTGGTGGTGAATTATATTGTTTGGGTGGTTGTATGATGTTTTGGAGAGTTTATTATTGTTGGCCCATTGGTGGTGGTGTGTGTATTGTGGTTGTTGTTGGCTTAGTATTGTCTAGATGGCTGGATGCGGGGTGGATGTGTGTTGTGGGTGTTGGTGGGTTTGCTTTTGGCCGGTTTTGACTGTTATGATCATGTGGATTGATTGGTGCAGCTGCATTGGTTGGTAAGTTGTGTGTGTTGTGAATTTGCTAGTTTGGATGGTGTGTTCTTTATGTTGGTTATATTATCAGCATGTTGTTGTTATGGGCTGATGTGAGTTTGTTTTTTGTGAGTATTGCTCAGTAGGGTTTGTAGAAGGTGAATCTTGTGTGTGTTTTACTTAAACTATTGAAATTGTGGCTTTTTGTTCTGTGGTGGTATGATGGTTATTGTGTGGTATTGGCTATGTGGATCCTGAATTGAATATGCTATTTCATTTTTGGTGGTTGAACTGGTTTGCTGGTATGGTGTGGGATTTGGTGTTGGTTGTTGTGGTTTGTTGGATGTCAGTATGTTTGAATGATTATTTGTGGTCGCTGGTGCTATATGCTGGCCTGGTGTGGTGTTTATGGGTGCTTTTGACATGACCTGAGTTTTTTAAGTGTGTGTGAGCTGTAGCTCGTAGTGTGTGGAGTTAGTTGGGTGCTCATTATGTGGTCGTTTTGTTGGTGTGTGTGGTTGTTTGGGTGTTGTTTGCTTGGGTTTTGGTTGGATGTGGTGAGTATTTACGTATTCCATGGTTTGGGTGAATTGGTGGTGTTGGCTTTAGTGGTTATGTGGTTTGGATTTGGGTGGTGTCGCTGGTGTTGAGTTATGGCGAGGGGTTTTTATGAATTGTTGTGTTGTTTTATTTGTTGGTGGGTGGTGTTTGTCGTTGGTTCAATATGTTGTGATTTGTGGATGGTGGTTGTTTGTGTACTTTGTTGAATTATGATGGTTGATCATTCGTTTCGAAGCGGGATTGTTGAGGATGGTCTTCGGCAGTTTTGGAGGCTTGTGTTTTGTTGGATGTGATTGTCTCTCGTGTTGTGTGGTACATATGAGCTGTGGCAACACTGGATTACTCTGGGTGTTACTGGTCTATATGTTATGGTTGTGTTTTGTGTTATTTGGTGTGGGTGGGTGCTGGTGCTGGTTGCACTTAGTGTTTGGTTGATATTGTTGTGTGTGCGTGCTAATGTCTGTCTGGTTGATCTGGTATTTGTTGGGATGTATCATGGGTTCTTGAGGCTTTAGATTTTTTTGGTTGCTCGGATCGTGGGTGTGAATAGATCGACTGTGTTTTGGTGTGATACTTTGTGGTGTGTGGAGGCTTGCTGATGTCTGCGTTGGTTGTGCCACGATGGGTCTGGTGCATTGGATTGATGTGATATGTTGTAGGTTGGTCTAAGTCTTTTGGTTCTTCGTTTTTGTTGATTTATTATCTTGTTGCTTATGCTGTGTTGTTGGACTGGCTGTGGATGATTGGAAACCGTGTGTTGTGTGTCGGAGTCTGATGTTGTTCTTCTGTGTGATGGCTTGGTGTAGGTAGAATTAATCAATTTGGTTTTGGGTGATGGGGTATTTGGTGATGTCCGTATTGTGCAGGTGAATCTTGTGGGGGTTATTTGATTGGATTGCTAAGTCTGTGGTGGTCAGGGTAGTGTATGTTGTCGTCTGATTCTGTGATTTATGGTGTGATGGCTGGAGGTTATGTGTGGTTGTTTTCTGTATAAGTGGATTGGGTCGTATGTTGGATTTATATTGTTCTGGATTGGTTGGTTATGATGGGTTTCTGCTTGGGGTGTTTTTTGTTTGTGGTAAGTGGGAATGTTTTTAGTGAAGGCTGGTGGGGGGTCTTATGGTTTGTTGTTGTGGGCTGTGTTGTTGTGGGATTCTTTTTTTGTGTTTTGGATGGGTGGATTGTTGTGTTTTTGTGTAGTGCAGTGTGTTTTCATCGATTATGCATGGGTGGTGTTGATGGCTGGGGTGATGTGTGTTTGTGGGTTTGTTCGTTGTGCGGGAACTGTTGTTCTGTGTGTGTTCTGAATTATCTTTGTGGTGAGTTGGCTGGATTGGTTGCTGGTTTTTATCGTTTTTTGGCTGGAAATGGCTGGTATGTGTTGTTGATGTTGGTGGTTGTTGTTGTTAAATGCGAATGCTTTGTGTGCTGTCTGGTGGTGGTTATGCAAAATGGTTGGATTATGTGGTGTTTGGTGTCCTGGTGGTGCCATTTGCGTGAATGTGGTGGTTGGAACTTTTGTGGTTTGGGAAGGTGTTGTAATCTTTGGTGGTTGGTTTGGATTTGTGCTTGAATTAGTTTGTTCTGTTGGGACTCACTTTTGGGCTGGTTGGTGTTTTGTGGTGCTGGCTGGTGCCTGGTGTGTGTGTTTGTTTGTATGGGTGGTGGGTGATTAGGATTTTTGCTGGTGTTGTGTGTTGTGATGGATATGGGGTTGATGTGTGATCGTTGTGGTTGGTGGATGTGTTGTGTTGTTCCTGCTGGGTATTGTGTGTTGGATGGTGTGGGGTGCTAATGTGTGAATGGTTTGTTGGTTTGTCTGGGTGATTAGATGTGTGTGTGTGGTGTTGGGATTGGGTGATGAGTTTCATGCGTGTGTGTGGAGTATTGATGTTGTGGTATAAATTGGATTGGCTTGGTGCATCTATAAGTGTGTGGTATGAGCCTGACTGTGATTGGTTTGGTTGGAAGTGTTGTCTGGTATGTTTTGGTGTTGCATGTGATAATTTAGTGTTTGATGTTCTCTTTGTGTGACAATGTTTTGGTGTGTGATTGGCTATGGTACTGATGGACAGTGATGTTGTGTGGTGCTTGATTGATGCTGGTTTTATGGTGGTTTATCATTGTATTTGTTGTGGAGCTTTTTTATGTGAGGTCGTGAATTGTACTGTCGATTTTGTGAGTTTTTGTGGTCATGTGGCATTTTGAATGGTGTATGTGTAGATGTAACCGTGCTTGGTATTTGAGTTGCCTGGCTTTTTTGGTTGAACTGTTCGGTATGCATTTTTGGTCTCTGTGGCTTGGGTGCGTTGGTGTCTATGCCTGTTTTTGCTTTGTTAAAAATCTGGTTACTTCGATTGTTTGAATCTATTTGTGTGTGTCTGTGGATTTGTGTTCGTGGGTAAATCTCTCTTGTTGTTGATTGTCGCTTTATGAGTTGCTGGTTGATGCTGTGTGTCTGGAATGTTAGTAACTGATTGTGCTAGTGCGTCTGGTATTGATGTTGTTGGAGTTCTGGTGGGTGTGTAGGTGTGTGTAATTTGTGTGTGGATGATGGTTGGATGGTGGATGGTGGCTGGTGCTAGAGTATGTGCTGTTGTGAATGGGGTTTTTTGAGTGTAAGTTGTTTGTGTGCGTTTTGTTGTTTTATATGTGTTTCTCCTGGGTGTTTGTTTGTTCTGTTGTTGGTGGTGTTGGTGGTGCTGAATTTGTTCCATGCTTTTGGTGATAATTGCTTGTTGTTGATTTGTGGATAATATAAAAAAATATATATAATAATTACAATAAATACCAATATATGAATCCATCAATCATTATAATATATCATCTTCATATAGAACAATATTATTCATATATATATACATTGATATTTATAATATTATAATAAAATTATTTAATTATATACACTAATATATTATATTATATGATTAAATATATTATAAATTTAGAAAGAACAACAAATCTTTCCTACGTCGGGAATTCTTATATTAGGGGAAAATTTACCCGCTTAATGTATTAGATTAGAGGTCTTATTTTGTTATTTCTAAGCTTTATTTAATTAAATAGCCTTTTCTGTTTTCTGTTAAGTGATTTGTTTCAGTAGAAATTGCCATCTTTTTTCTCCTTAGAGTTGAAGAAAAACACCGTTAGCTCAAATAAACATTTTTCTTCGTTTCTTTATTATTATGCAGCAATAATCGTAATACCAGAAACAAAAGCGTAACAAATATTTTTTTGGTGTGAAAAAGGGGGGGGGGGATACTGAGTGGTCACTTTTTTTTCGCTGCTGAATCAAATGAAGTCCATTATATTTCACTCAATAGTTTCTTTTTTTTCCATATATGACATAGTATGGTCTAATACTGTTTTGAAGCAGTAAGTTTACATGTCACTTTTGAAAAATTAACTTTTGGTTAAACCCATTTTATTCTCGTATCACAATGTTTGAAACGCCAATGCTGTTTTAATTTGAGTTTGGCAGATAGAATTGCCGGGGTGCAATATGTGTCATTTAAACTGTAATATTCCTTCAACACTAAAATAAGTGGCTTTTAAGCATGTTTGAAAGACATCACTATATCAACATATAAATATTAATATGACAACTAATAATACACTGAAGACATGACTACTGACCAAGATTTCATAATTCTAACAAAAATGGGTGGATCATTGCAATGAAGCTGTTGCAGCTATGATATTTGCCAACAATCACAATATATCATAAAATATACGTTTGCAATGGCTTCCACTGCTACAAGATTCCACAAGTTGTTTCAATATTTCCGGTTATTGAAACTCTCTCAAGAACTGAATTCTCTTGACCGAGTATAAATTGGTATCTCTGGCAATCTGCCCAGTCTATTAAACGTAGTTGTTTGAACAGAGAAGCTTAGCACGCTCCCTAAATGAGATACATTAGAGGTTTCCATTGTACTTACGACTGAATTGGCTGGAGAAATTGCAAGGGTGGAGTGCAGTTTGCCTTGTCTTAGAAAATTGATGAAGGTTTGGATTCCGTCTCGAGTAAAACATCATTTACTTGCTTATTATCCTACGACTCTCAACACACACACACACACACACACACACACACACACACACACACACACACACACACACATGTATATATATATATATATATATATATATATATAAATAGTAATCTTTGTTGGGAAATACTCATATTTAAATGTGTTACATCTTATCAATTTTTATGCTTAAAGGCTTATCTCTATTATTCCATACATTCCAAATTGAATGAAAATAACCATTTTGAGACTAAAAATTAAAATTTTGAGCTTTATGGATTTTTTAAAATTTTAAATCTCCGCCCTTGTGAATTTTTTTCTTTAAGGATCCTTTGCGCCAAGTTTGATGAAAATCCGACGAAAATTGTGGATTTTTATAATGAACAAACACACATACCAACATACATCCATTTTTATATATATATATATATATATATATATATATATATATATATATATATATATATATATATATATATATATATATATATATATATATATATATATATATATTGATTTCTAATTTATTTTTTTATTTATTTATTTAACGCTATGTGGCACACTTTCTTGGAGCATATTTTTCTTCGTTGGCACAATAAAGGCCTTTTTGCGTCACAAATCCCTTTTAGTGTATACTGAAATAAACTGGAAAAACAGTAAAATAAGCAAGCCAATTTTAGGATAAATGAAAGTCTTCGATCATAATACGAGACTAATAGGAATTTATCTGTTGAGTTACTAAAGACCTAAGTTCTTTTACGACAGTAATGATAGACTTGATATAACAAAAGACGTGAAGCCATTGACTGCTAATAATACTGATCCTGGGAGGATTGGCTAAAGAAGACGAATAAAGACAGTAAACGGAAGAACAAAACAAATAGAAGAGAAGTTTGCGCCACAAGTTACATTTAGCATGATATTTATTAAGAACTGACTTGAATATTTATCTTCGAAATAAACTAAGAACATTGATAGCAAAGATAAAATGTCGAATTAAAAAGTACTTATATTATTTATGATTTTCTAAATTCATAATTTCACCTGCTACTGAAAAAAGAATACATTAAGTACAAAACCACGCAAATAACCATTCAGTTGTACTTTCTAACGCTTTCGTTTCTTAGTGGTTATTTATTTTATGTATTAAAAATCTGAAATTTAGAAAAAAAAATGTATATCCAAAAACGTTATTCGTGGAGGTAACAATAAAATTCTTTGGTAAAGAGTTATGGCTAGGCTTTTTTTTTTTTTTTTGACGCGTATACAAATTTGTGGTCAGCCACTTCGCGTCCGTCACAATGCTGAAAGGTTAGCTGTATCTCAGCTGTAGATAATTAACAGTTTAAAACTTTTAATTGACTAAATTCGTTATACGGATATTTGAATTTTGTTCACAAACCTTTAAATTGCAAAATTAAGTGATTTTTGTTAATTTTCTTTCGTGCGCTTTGATCGAATATACTGCTAAATTCCTAGCTTCGTAAAAATATTTAAATCAATTTTACTACCTCCTTGAAATGAGAAGAACATGGCATACTTTTACATTTTTTTGGTCTACTTAAAAAAAAAAAATCATCGTTGAAAACACATCAACTCTTCAAATATAAAGACGCATCATATTGTTGATGTGAACTTTTTTTTCTCAATATTTTAAACTTCTAGTACAATAGTCTATGGGCCAAGCACCGATATCGTTCAAGTTCGTTTACCAATCTCTGGGACTACGGGAACTTGCTTGAAATCTATTAATAGTGATGTACTCGATCGAAAAATCCAATGTTCCCAAGTAGAGCTTGTCTCATTAAGTTTTAATTAATAACTGAAATAGGGACTATATTCCTTAGCCTGTTGGCTCTTTCACAACAAAAATTGTCCCTAGGTGGCGCTTTTGCACAAAATATCTGTAATTTAAATTTTCAATAAGCAGTTTTTCTACTTTAATGTTTATTTTCCATACGATTTTATGTTGCAAAATACATTAATAAGTTATAATATACTTACTTCACATCTTTTGTGATTTAATAACAAAGAAAATCGAAATATGTATCAATCCGCATTTCCGCTTGCTCTTAATCTCGTTGTTTCGTTAATTGCACTACCGTAGAACCGATGGACGCTTCTTGTTTTCATGTTAAACCTCTCTGTTTCTTATCATCTGGGGTGCCCACAGGGGGGGGGGGGGATTATGGCGCCATAAAAATTGGGGGGGGGGATTTTTTGTACTGATTTAGGTATTTATTTGAATTATTTATTAATTTAATTTTTTAATTTAAATTATTTACTGATTTTTTAAAGAAAAATTATTCATTAATTTACTTTTTTATTTAATTTATTTCTTTAATTTCTTTATTATTATTTATTTATTTATTTATTTTTGTGTGTGCTTTGAATGTCTGGAAGGGAAAAAAAACGATTCTATTCTGTGCATTGTTCGAACTTTTAAAAAATTAATAATATGCAAAAAAAAAATAGGGTGAGTTCTGGTAAGTGCGTACTCTTTTTTTCAAAGTTCATGTTCT
>JAXGGA010024021.1:0-12676 GCA_038373865.1 Uloborus plumipes
TTATACTTAAGCGGCAATATTAAATCTTTTATCACATTAATGTAATCAGCTTCAAAATACGTCCAGCGATTGCGAGTGCCGCCGACTGTGAGGCACGTGCGGTATTTAATTTTTTATCTGCAAAAGAGAGTTTAAATCTATCGATATTCATAGCTAGATTTCTTTAGTCCATGGTAAAACCATCATTATGAGAAATTGAATGTTTAGGAAGTTGGCCCGATCGTTCAAAGGTGACCATACTAATGTGCACGATGAGGAAGGAAGTAGACGACTTTCGGTCATTAATGAAGCTTTGGTGCAGAAGCAGCCCAGATCTAGTACCCAGTGACTACCACCTGTTTTTACATCCGGAGCAACACCTCCGCAGCTAGTGCCATGACAATGACGATGATGTCAGCATGACCGTAACGTAGTGGCTTACAAAACAGGCGGCATAGTTCTTTGAAGAGGGATTTCAAAAACTGAGTGTACAGTTTGAATTGTGCCTTAATATTGATGACAATTAGGTAGAAAAGTAGTTTAAGGTTGAGTTTTGATGTGAAAATAAAATTGTAAAGGTATCTCTGCATGTTTTTTATTTTTACCAAAACGGTACTTATTTTAAAAATACGTCTCGTATAATAAACCTCGGTACCGTGTCTATTTCTCCTCTCTTTCTCTATATCTCTCTTTGTGTTTGTGTACTAATTTCATTGCTTATTAGCGAGGCTGGAAAGTAATGTTTTTTTTTTTTTTACAACTAATAAAAGAAATAAATTTTTACAAGTCCGTTTTCTATCTAGGATCGATAAAAATTCAAGTGGAGAAGAATAGTATTTGGAAATGACATTTGGATTTTCGCCAAATTCTTGATTATTTTAATCTTGAATTAAACTTCTTCATTTCGATTTAAAACGAACAGCAATGTTAGTTAGTAAAATTATTTCCGTCTCTTTTAATCACCATTAACCCTATAACAAAGCAAACTGAAAGAAATTCTCGATGCGCTATAATCTAAATACATTTAAAAGAAATATATCGAATCGAAAGCAAATTCTTTTAAAAATTGTTGGTCGAGTCGTACTGTTACTATTAAACAATAAACGAACTCATTTACACAAGAAAGGAGTTATTGAAATGAACTTTCTATCAAAATGTTAAGCATTGTAAGGTTTGATTTTTGTTGTAAATTTAAGTGGATTCTTGTTTTGACATCTAGAAAATTTATCCAAAAAAGATTTTAATTCGCGGAAAATGACGCACGTCTTTAATTAATTGTTTGCTATTGATTAACCACTTTGAACTGCTGTTATGGAAGTATAGTGAGAAGCAAAAACAAGAAGTTGACCCAGAAATAAACCTCCTACTTTTCTGCGCGCCAATATCTACTTTCTAACATTAACCAAATCTCTGCTTCAGCAGTCATAGGTTGAAAATTCTTTCAAATACCTTTTTACTTTTGCAGGGTGATTCAAAACTTATCGTACAAATTTCGTGGAGAGGTAGGAAATACGTCAGGTAAACCGATTCCACACAGGAAGTATGTCCGCAAACGTCATCTACATGAATAAAATGGACAAGTAAAGAGAACATAAGAAATGAGTACAGTTATGTGATAAGCAGGTACGGCAAAAAAAGGGGGAGGGGGCAAGAGGAGGCGGTTGCACCCTCAAATATTTTTTGAAGAATCTTAAAAAAAATGGGTAAATTCAATTTGTGTCTAAAGGCCCGGTTTCCTAGGAGTGAAATCGTCGATCTCTGGCGAGGCGACAGACGCCGCCGCCTTCTGCGCATGCACCTTAGCCGCAGATTGACGTCGCTTCACGCCACGCTCCAATCAAACTGGTTCTGATTCCAGCGTGCGTCGCGCCCGGCGTCGGCGACGATTCTAGGAAACCAAGCCTTAACACAAATCAATGATCAGATGCAGAAGACATTAAAAAAGCTTGCCAATTTTTCAGCAAAAATTGACAAAACTAATCCTTAAACATATTCTCAAGATGATTTCTAATTCGAGAGGAATCTGAAAAAAATGCTCTGAAACAAGTATAACGGGACAAGAAAGGATTTTCAACTTAAGCTGTTTGAGAAATAGCACAAGACACTAAAAATCGATGGAAAAAAAACTCTTCTTCTTGACTCCAAACATTGCAGACTAAAACTTGACTAAAAGCTAAAAACTAATATTTGAACAAGACATTTTATGTGATAACTAATTACAAAATAATTTTAAAGTTTGGTCATAAGAATTTAAATTGTTTTAATACCTACAATTTTTTAAAATATTTAATCCAGTTTCAGATATCTTTCTTTTAACCTATATGCATTTTTTCCATACTGAGGTATACTTCATATTTAATAAACTCGCTCAAACGAAAAGTTGAAATGCCGCCCCTGGTAGTAAAGGATGTGTTTTATATTACAGCAAGATAAAGTACAGGTTCACAGTAAGTGCTCAAAATTGCGACCATTTACACGAACACATAATTCACATCGCTGTTCCATTGACCGCCGAACATTTTCAAAAACGCACGGCATTTCATGGACAGTGCCTTCGGAGGCCGCTATTCGTACAACAAGATCCATTTCACTGCCGACGAGGGTCTCATACACAAGTTCTTTCATTGCTCCCCAAAAAAAGAAATCCATGGCTGACAAATCAGGTGACTTGGGTGGCCCAAGAGATCGGGCCCACAGCGCCCTCTGCATACGCATGCGTACTTTTGCGGACATACTTTCCGATGCGAAATCGATTTCCTGATGGTTCCCTACCTCTCCACGAAATTTGTGCGATAAGTTTTGAAGAATCACATTGTGCTTGTTCAAAGTTTTATATTCGTCTACGATTTTGCATGTTTCGTTACTATTAAATGGTTTCATGCAAACACAAAATTGTAAAAAACAACGATTAATTTATTTTCTTCCCAAAACCAAACATATTTTTAAAAAAATGTATTTAATGCTAGCCTTGCGCTCGTTTCAAAGAGCATACATTTTTTGAAATTTACAGATGAATTATGGCTAAATTTAAAAGTGCGCTCTAAAAGATAAGCGGCATTTATTCCCGAATTTTTGATCGTTGCCTGCACCATATTAACACGGCAACTGCATGATATTATTAATTAAAATGATTTTCATAAGTTATAGGAAATTTTTTTCTATGATATTTTTTGATTTTATTTTTTATGCCCGTCATTATTGCTTATTTTTCGCGTACCGCCAACAAGTAAGTCACGTACCACCAATGGTTCGCGTGTACCACAGGTTGGGAAACGCTGTTTTAAGCAATTTGTGAAAGAACGAGATCCGACTTGGGGTAACCTACCCTCATCGAGTATCCTAATATATGTTACATATAAAAATGTAAGTAAAAATATTACACACACGATGGTATGAGGCCGACTAAGCTAAAGTGCTCCTTTCATAGGGTTGTCGTGATTTTAAAATTTCAATAATGGAGACATTTAGCAGATTTTCTGCAGTTATCTTCAAGTTAAAGAAGAAATTTAGCAGAAAGCTGCAAGATTTCTCCAGTTTATTTTTTGCATAGTTTTTTAAAAGCACATAATTTAAGAAGGCACGTAATTTATTAGTCACATAATCATTTTCCTGCGAAAGTACAGAGTTTTGAGCCGAATAAGTGTTATATCTGTGAGAGATTTAGATCTGATTTGAATTTTCAAAAAACGGCAGATTTTTTTTTTTCAGAAGCCTCAGCTTCAACATACATGAGGACTTCACACACTCCAGGGTCCCCCGTACCTACCACAACTCGCGGTTTTAACCGGGATCGGACCCTGAAGAGCGCTTTGTTCTATTTTTTGAACCAGACCAAGGGCCGAGCAAACCTTTGGCCCAACACCCCCAGAGATATATCGTCTCACTTGGAGCACTTTGTGACCACGACATTTTTAACGTCCCCCAGCCACCATTAATCAAGACGGTGGATCTTTGATCGGCTGGGATCGACCCCGGGTCCCTCCGGGCACGAGGCCGACGCCTTACCGATCGGGCTACCACGGACCCCATACATGAGGACTGCGAACTATGCGCTTTGCCTCCTGACAAACACAGGACAGATTTACGGCACAAAGAGGATGAAATAACATCCATGGGCAAGGCGGGATTCGAACCCGCGACCACTTGCTTCGAGGAGAGTACTCTCTAGGACCACGTGGCCCCCTAAACGGCAGATAAACTGCAGATTTTTGCAAAATTTAAAAAAGAAAAAAAAAACCTGCAGAAAGACTGCAGCTTTACTCAACTCTACTGGAACTTCATATCGCGACAACCTTATGATTGGATCACTTGGGGCCTCGACGGCGCAGTGGGTCTGCCCGTCAGTTTGTAATCTCAAGAGGCGCGGGTTCGATTCCCGCCTTTGCCCTGGGTGTAACTTCCCTCTCTGTGCTGTAAATTCTTTCCTTCAATAAAATCTGTATTGTTCTATCTGTGGAGGCAAGGCGCATAGTACGCAGTCCTCATGTGTGTCGAAGTTTATTGACTTCTAGAATAGAATAGAATAGATTGGATCACTTTTGTTTAGATAGCCGTATGCCATCGTGTTAGGAATATTTTAATCTACATTTTAATGCAGAACTTATTAGGAAATTCGATAAGGGTAGGTCAACTTAAGTCGGATCTTAGTACGAGATTCAAGTGAAACACGGACGATCGCAACTCACCAATGCAATCGCCAATTCCCAAATTTGTGGATTCACGTGAAACGAATTCACTTGAATTCGACTTCCAGTAGCGATTGCAATTTTGGTCTATTGCGATCGCCTCGAAGCGATTGCAATGGTGTTTCACTTGAATTCGGCCCTTTTCAGACTATGAATTGCGCACACATCTCTAGTCAAGCACACTACACGTTGCTGTGTGGTAACCCTGCTGTTCAGAAAGTCGCAAAATAAGTCTCGTGGTATTTCGTTCGAGAAGAATGTACGATTCGGATTGTGGGTGTTGATGTTTTTGAATGTGGATCATCTTTTTCCTCTTTGGCTAATTGCGGATGCCATGTCATCTTCGCGGCCTGTGAGTAATCTCTTATTGATTCATTCAAACTATTTTATGCGTTTTTAATTGAAGTGGTTATGTGGCAAAACAGAAATTGCGAGTGATTAAAGTTCAAAGTTTTCTTGTTGCAATTGTTGCAGCTTTTTAGTTTTCTGGTTTTGTCGATAGTGTGCGTATGAAATTGGTCTAGTGACATCGACTTTTTGATGTACCAATATTTATTTGCTTACCTGAATCCATTGCTGAATGTATTTTCACAAAACTTTACGTAGTCCTTTTCTCCCCCAAGCCCTTCAATTATCTCAAATGTTTGTTGAGTTTTCTACCGGCTACAGTACTTTGTAATCTCACTAGCAATATTGAAGAAACCATGGCCTTTTGAGTAAGACTATACTTAAAAACTGATTTATTCTTGGACACTACAGTACACTCAGGACATTTATGCTGTTGCGTTTAAGAATTGGTTTCGTAGGTAAAATGTATTCTTAAAGTGATTTTTTTTTTACTTCTAAATTGCGAAATTTTATTGATGTGCCTCTGTTGAATATATCATTAATACACCAACACGAACCAGATATGTTGAATAACTGTTCTGATTTTGGGCTAATCTTGTGACAAGAAAGCAAGCCCGATATTTAGTGGGGTCAGGTGGGGGTCAGGGGGGCTTTGAGAAATTAATGTGTTTGCATATAAATCGGCGTGGTTTTTGTTATTTTCCGATGAAGTTGCATTGTGTTTGCAGCCCCCCCCCCCGGTTGAAACTTGAAATGACGGGCCTGTAAGAAAGTACTTTAAATTCAGACATTGAACACAAAAAAATTACGTTTTCGAAAACTTTTGAGAAGTACCACTATTCTCGCAGGTGAACGAAATGTAAAATTTCTTGCTGAGTTACGCGGAGAGGGAGGGGTGGACACTTGTAATCTAAGATCCGACTTAGGTTTACCTACTCTCATGAAGTTTCTTAATATGTTATGTACAAAAATGTAGGTGAAAATATTACTAAGACATATTTATTTAGATGGCATATGGCTATCTAAGCAAAATTTGTCCAAACATATGCAATTTAATGTTCAGTAATTGAGTAAAACTGCAGTTTTCGGCAGTTATCTTTAAATTTTGTAAGAATCTGCAGTTTTTTCGGAATTTTTTGAGCATAAGCAGATCTAAATCTCTCGCAAATGACGCTTATTCGACTCAAAACTTGACATTTTTGCAAGAAAATGATTACGTGTTTAAGAAATTATGCGCCTTACAGAGTTATGTGCTTTTAAAAAATACTGCAAAAAAAAAAAAAAACCTGCAGAAATTTTACAGCTTTCTGCCAAATTTCTTAAACTTGAAAAAAGCTGCAGAAAATCTGTAAAAAGACTCCATTATTGAAATTTAAAAATCTTTCCAACTTTGATAGGAGCACTTTAGTTAGCCTCATATACCATCGTGTTTGTAAGATTTTTATGGATATTTTTGTACGTACAACATGTTAGGAAACCCGATGAGGATAGGTAAACATAAGTCGGATCTTGTGCTATCGGGTCAACTTTATTCAGAAGAGTTTGATTTGCGTGGGAGTTTATGGGACATCAGCTCCTGTATTTTTGCATCGCTTAGTTTCATTTGTGTTACGAACTGTTGTTCAAAATATTTCAATGCATTTCAAAAGTCATTACGTGTTTACTGCTGGACTTACTTTATCACTCTTAATTATTATTTTGTATTGAATAAATTATTTTATGGATTTGTCTGCATATTTGATCTTCAACCGGAGAAGGGGGGGGGGTAGTCTTGGAAAGAGCAGTTTTTTTGTGACATGCCATTACATTTTACGTACATTCAAATTTCATATTTATGGAATGTTGGAGAAGTTAACTGAAAACCTGTTGCAGTTTGTAAAAAGCTTTAATTTCTGTTATAATTCGTATTTTGGATTATGATAGCACGCATTAATTCTCTGATCTTTATTTTCACTCTGTAAACCGGGGGGGGGGGGCTACTTTTTCGAAATGCTTGTTTTTGTAATACTTTTCTGAAAATGTCTTTATTGCATAAGGTTTCATCCTAAAAACTCTTTTTTAGCCTACTTTCCAGTTAAAAATTAAAGCATTAAAAGTGGCTTAATGCATCTAAAAAATATCGCCAAGTCAAAAAAAAAAAAAAAAAAAATTCCAAAAAGAAATAAAAAAGAAAAATAAATGTCGAAAAATTAAAAATTGGAAAGTAGGATATTGAGATGGGGAATTTGTGTCGGTCCGTCTGTCTGTCCCCCCTAATAACTTTTGAATGAACATTCTGATTTTGACAAACTTTTTTTTGTTGGAAAGATCTCGACGAGTGCAGCTTATTCCCATATTTGATTGCATTTTTCGATTTGAACAAATTTTGGTTCAACTTTGAACCATTCAAACAACCTGTCCCTCGATGCTAACTTTTTAGTGAGCAGTTCGATTTGAGCAAACTTTCTTTTGTTGAAGAGATCTTATCAAGGATATTTCACTCCCGTATTTACATTTCCGATTTGAACAATTTTTGTTCAACATTGAACCACTCAAGCAAGCTGTCACCCCTAATAACTTTTGAGTGAACAGTCCGATTTAAACAAACTTTTTTTTTGTTCGAAGGATCTCAGCAAGGATACTTCACTACTGTATTTAAATTTTCAACTTGAACATTTTTTCGTTCAACATTGAACCGTTCAAGCAACCTTTCCCCACCTAATAACTTTTAAGTGAACCGTCCGAATTGAATAAATTGTTTTTTGTTCTCGGAGAGGCTCATTCCCATATTTCGCTTTTTGATTTGAACCATTTTTCGTTCAATATTGAACCGTTCAGAAAAAAAAAATTAACATTAGCGCCTACGGGGAATTTAAGTTGAATGTTGATCCTGAACTTAAAGTCGGATTTCCTTCAAACTAACTTTGTAAGAAAATGGTTTTGATAAATAACCTTTGTTTGTAAAGTACTTTTCTGAATAATCTTCTGTGAGGACTCTGATTCCGAGTCCGACTCCGCAAACATGGCGGAAATGCAGGCTCAGAGAAAAACGACTGACCGTGCAGACGATTTTTTGTTTATTTATTAATTGTTTTATTTTATGTATTAATATTTTTTTCAGACTTTTTTTTTTTTTGTTATAAAAATTTTTCATTCACGAGAGCATTTTATTCTTTATTTATATTTAATAACAATCATCAGATTAAAAATGAAATTCGAGACATTTTAGCGCTACTCTGCTAGTAGAATTGAAAATATTAAAAAAAATTACGAATGTTATGATAAAAAAAATTCTTCATATGCGCAGATGAAACAATCTAATTCGATTTCTAAAGGGAAGAGTCTACTTTCACCCAAATTCGGACACCGCGCAAGGAGCTACTTCCTTTGGTTGGTCTCGGCTTATTTCTTCATAGTCAAGAAAGGTTGCAGCCGAGTATAATAGCTCTCTTGTTTCCTTAGTTTCGAATTTATTTCAACGGCTAGACATGATTGTGTAGTGTGACTTCCAAAAAAGCAATGCACTGTTTCTAACTCACTGCATATTTACTCTGTAAAACTGGTTACACGGCAAGCACACTTTTGCCGCAGGAAAAACTCATCCGAACTCTAAAGAATTTCCTTTTTTATTAACCCATTAATGCCTGACATTTTTTTTTCCAAAAATATTTTGTATACTGGTTACAAACGGTGTTTAATGGACAGGAAAAATAATAAAAAAAAATATATGTAAAAATTTTTTTATTAAGGAAAGAAAAATCGTCCCTTAAAAAATAGACCCAAGAGGGTGCATACTTTTTTTAGTAAAATTTTTTTCTGCCTACGATATAATATTTAAATAGACATTTTATAAGAAGAAATAAAATCAGCAAAAGCATAAACTGGGAAGCTGGGAATAAGTTTGAAAACTTAACTTTTTTTCTTGAGATTGTGAACGATGTCATTTTTGATAAAGATCATATTAAAACAGCTACAGAATGCACTTTACAATGGGTATGTGCTGCAATCCGTTAATAACGAATTGAAACAACACCAAGATACTAATTGAACACTATTATTTGTTTGAAATGTTCATTTTGGGGAAATTCAGACCTTTTTTGAACCGTCCCGCTAGGCATTAATGGGTTAAAACAGAAAATCAAGCGAGGCAATAGCACATTGCTAATCACAGAAGACATTTTCAGAAACAAATTCAATTTATTGTTTTATTTGATCCTTTTTACTTCAGTTAGTATTGTACATCACGAAAAAAAATTGCCTCAAGTTTCGGCTTAAAATTAAAATTTACCTTCCCCGTTGAATAGTTTTTTTTTGGCCTGTTTGCTCGTGCATGTATATCTGAGAACGTATGGACAACTGAAGCATCTATTTTGACCATACCCTAGTGAATTTGACGAGTTTTTTCGTGATGTGTGTATGTGTGTTTGTGTGTATGTACGTACATATCTCGCATAACTCAAAAACGGTATGCCGTAAGTCGTAGAAGATCCTAGTTTGGTATGTAGGCTCGGGGGGGGGGGGGGGAGGGGGGGGGTCTTGTTGAACACCTTCTCTTGTGGTTGCACTCGATTGATCTAAAGCGAGTATTTTACACCTTTCTGGGTAAATCAGTGTTGATTTCAATGCCTATTTTAGATGTTTTTAGTGCATATGTGCATTAATATTTTGAAATTTTAGTGCATATAATTTGGGCTCTACTTATATTTTGTGTTATTCTAGATGGCAAACATTGGGAGTAGCTGTCAAAGAGCAAGTTATAGAAACATTCCTTCGCCTTGAAGATTTTTTCTCCTCACGGGTATCTTTTTAATGGGCGCGGTAAGCTTTCTCTTTCTTTTATCTTTAAATGGATAAAGTATGGAGTTTACTGGAAAAAATGTGCGTATACATTTTAAACAAATGCTTTCTAAGCTATTAAATTTTAACTTAAACAAAAAAAATTAAGGGATCTTAGGACTCTTAAAATGTTAACGCGACACAACAAATACCCATTATTTAAAAACTCATAAATAATTTTCTTTACAAGCTATGTTTAAACTTTTAGTTCTCAATGCCAAAACTGAGGGCAGATTCTGTAACATTTTTTTTCGTGTAATTCATTGATATGTATATATATATATTTCTCTAGCTCAGTGGTTCTCAACCTTTTTGCAGCTACCTCCCCATTTAGGGTTGAAATTTTTTTCAACGCCCCCTTTTGAGAATGGGCGTAGAACTGGAAAGGGGAGGGAAGGTAAAGCAGTTTTCAGGACCGGTTTAACTCTATGATTTTGCCCTAAGAGATTGTTGGAAAAGGACTATAGAGCAGAAAACTTATGCTTATGTTTATTTTTTCTTTATATGATAATTTTTTAAAAACCGAGCTTTTTTCCCTCTGAAAAGCTGTGTCAGAGTGATAATCAAGTGCCTTGAATGGGACCATTAAATGAGTGAACCATTTTTATGGTAAATGATAATAGCACGGTGTGAAATAGAAATGCACAGTTTTCAACAAATTTATTTGAAAACCAATATATTTTGAAAAATACCCTACGTTCAAATAGTTCCTCAACCAGTCCTATTAAAAACATTGTACACAGTGTTGTTCTTATTTACTTGTAACCAGGGGTGCCCATCCCCCCCCAAGCTCAATGGCACAAATTCCCCCCCAAAGTTTTTCAAAACCCTATTGTGCTTTTTATTTTTATTCGTCTTTTTTTATTTTATTTTTTAAATATTATTCTTTTTTAATATTTATTTTTTTTAAATATCACTTATTTATTTTTTAAATATTATTTATTTATTTTTTTTAAACATTTTTATTTATTTTTTTAAATTATGTTTACTATTTTTTAAAATATATTAATTTTTTTAAAGTACCAGCTATGCGCAGAATAGAATCGCTTTTTTCCCTTCCAGACAATCTAAGCACACATGCACACACAAAATAAATAAATAAATAAATAAATAATACTAAAGAAATAACTTAAATTTAAAAAAAAATGAATAATTTTCATTAAAAAAATCAGTAAATAATTTAATTTAAAAAATAAATTAATAATTTAAGTAAAGAAATAAATTGGTTAAAAAAAATCCCCCCCCCCAAAAAAAAATTTTGATGGCGCAACTTGCGCCATAATCCCCCCTGTGGGCATCCCTGCTTGTAACTATGCAATACTCATCCCCTGTTTATTACGTACGGATATAGGATTTTACTGTGGAAGGGCACTAACATAGCCGAACCTTCTAATTTTCCCAGGAGCGACAAAGACTTGAAACTACGACCCTTACCTGTCACCCTTAAAGATTATAAATAAAGTTTTAATTTTTTTAAAAATGAAATAAGTTAATTTCAAAGATTCTTTTTGAGTAATTCATTGCTGTGAAGATTAGATAAGATAATTAGAGTTATAAGTATACCTTTGGCGACAACAGAGTAAAGATGGCGGTAAGATATTGGGGAGTCTTAAAAATAGTTTATTTAATCTTAAGTTTCGTAGTGTTAAATTTTGGGTGCAGATTCCGCCCCCAGGTGAAACATTTAAAATTGACGCAATTTTATGCAATTTTTGGCAACGTTAACTAGGGAGAAAGAGGATGATTTTTCAAAATTGAAATTATTTTAAAGTTAAGTTTTACAATGTTAGGGAGTCAGAGCTATTTCCTGCTTTCTCTGAAATCTAAGTATGAAAAACGCAAATTTAAACTTTTTTTGTTGATATTGACGGAATGGTAAAGGTTTCAGTTTTTCCGTATTTTTTTTTAACATTGAACTCTGAAGAATGCGTTGTTAGTTACCTTTGTTGTTACTAGAGGGATGCTCTAACGGCACAAAAAGTCTGTGAAGTCAGGTGGCTCTCATCTAGACATTTTTAGAAACTGACCTCGTAAGCACAATTTTAGACTCTGTTTGATCACATTTGGAGAAGAAGCGAGTAGTGCGAGATTCCCCCTCCCTTCATCGAAAAATTTTCAAATGGACATCAATAAAACAATTTTTTTGGCTGTTTTAAATAGTATGGATGGGGCATCCACTTCAAAAAACTTTTTTGAAACTCAAGTGCTATTGGCAAATTTTAGGCTATCCTTCATGACATTAGGAGAAAGATCAGGGTTCGGGAGATAATAACAGAAAATAAATGTTAAAACTATCCCTTGGCGATATAAAAGTAAAAGATTTCCTGACTCCCTGCCCAAATTATGTATTCACAAGCACATTTCAAAATGTACACTGTTAAAAATTTTCCTGAAATTTTACGGTAAAAGTTACTGGCCTCCATGTTGCCAGTAACTTTTACCGTAAAATATTTTTTTTACTGTAAAATTTTACGAAAGAGAAAACGAGAATTAAAAAGCGCGAGATACGAACGACAAGGATCGAAACCGAGACCCAATTTTTACACATTGCTTTACTATCCACGGTGCCAGATGAGACACATCAGGAGAGCGGAAATAGGGTGTCATCTGCATCTCACAGTAAGTCACGTGGTGACCCCATTGGTGATCCCTTTTTTGTCGGTACAATTTACTGTAAAATTTTTCTGTACAGTAAACGCTACATTTTGCAGTAACATTTACCACAAAAGCTTCCTGAATTTTTAACAGTCTACCCACCGCCCCCTTACCACCCAAAATGTGTCCATCGTACCCTGCCGCCCAAAATATGTTCACCGCCCCTCAACATCTTCACACCGCTCACCGGAGGG
>JAXGGA010024022.1:0-12675 GCA_038373865.1 Uloborus plumipes
GTGGAAACTTTCAGAAAATTTCGAGTTAAAACTTACATTTGCTATCTTTTTGACACATTCAACTGAACTATGAATTTGAAATTAGCATCGTTCTACGTTGTTTGATACGACTCAAAATGCTTCTTATTATTCTTCCCCTTATTGTTACCTTACCTATCACACCTATTTTGGTAAGATCAGAGAAAACTGACGCATGTGTAAATGCGCGGAAACTTTTACCAAAGAAAATTTAGACAGTATCTGTTGTTGCTTTTGTCACATTTCTGCCTTTTGGGCTCCAATTTTGCAATCAAATTATTCTTGATACCAATTGGGGATGATTGGTTGTTTTAGAATGTTCCAAAGCAAATTTTTCGATTCGTAAATAGAACATTACAAAGGGCCACATGAATCATCTTTGCTTGTAGTCGGCAAAACGTGGGGCTGTCCGATTCTTGTACGGATATATTCCAGTGCTCCAGCAACTAAGCTCAGTCTTTTCATTCATCACCCTGGTCAGTCTTAATAAATAAGATTATTAAAAACTGATACATTAACTAAAAGTCTCATTTATATTCAAAGCAAGAAATTCCTCATCCATCTTTCCCTATCAAACTCCTATGACACCAAAATGAACCAGGCGGTTTTAAGCCGTCCTTTGTTCCGTGCATAATAATTTTGGTATCGTTTCGGTAAGTTGGGACAATTAATTACGTGGCAGGCAACGTCCGCTTAATGTTCCTAAAAAGCAATGGTGTTGCTAAGAGACAAATGGTTCTTTGTGAAAGTGGGAAGGGGGCTACATGGCTCTGAAGCAGCGGGCGTCGCAAAAATTGCGAACACCATTTAAGAGTTTATCTCTGGAGGGGAAATGGAATGAGAATATGCTCAACAAGATATCAATTGATGATGATTTTTATGAAAGTGAAATTTTCTATCTAAAAATGTCAGGCATTTGGGAAACTTGTTTAAATACAATTATTCCATTTTGTAAAATTGCTTGGAAAATAATATCCAAAAGTTTCTTATTTTTATTAAATTAAAAGTTGATTTCATTTGCTTATTTATATTTTGAAAAGATAGCTTTATGTTACAAAACTATATTCTTTTCACAAATGCAAAGGTGTATTGAATTACAAGTGTGCATACAAACATATGCCATCATGAGCCTACGTTGTACGAAAAAATCTGAAACGTTCCTCGGGAAATAATGGGCAGCTTATGTGCCTAAATTCCGCCAGGAGTATATCTTGCAAAAAAGAAAATTTTCCCTTTACAAGTCAGTTCCCTTCCTAAAATTAACGTGGAACATTTTAGAAGACTTCAGAAACCTCCCCAATAAAAACCAGCAATGTGTAAGGAATTAACCAGGAATCTTACAAGAAAACTGAGATAACTTATTAGTAATCAATATTGATTTTCCGGGAAAGCTCCAAAACAAATGCGGCCGAAAATAAGGAAGAACTACAATTAAACATCTAACAGCTGATTTTTCTGAAATTATTGTAGAGCTACCATATCCAGAGACAGCATTTCGCACTCGTTTGGCGCTCGGTAATTTGTACACTGGTAGCTAAAAATGTTTTTCATAACAGTGCAAATCTTAATTTATGAAACTTGTGGCGAATCAGGAAACTTTTCCACAAATCCACTTGTTTTTATCAGGAGACTGGTGACAGCCCTAACAATTCCGGAACGTTTCCTTTAATCTGTTACGCTTTGGAATTTTCTTATAAGAGGCATTTCACGGTATTTGTGACATAGGGGTGTCCGTAACAAAACTTTTTAAAAGTTTAAAATTTTTATATATATTGAAAAAGTACATTCTAAAGTATATGAATATCATATTGTTTTCATAGTTCACTTTATATTGTGTTTGTAATTGCACTCAGAACATTGAAAATGCAATTTTCACTGTAACGGACTCTACACCGAATTTTTCTTCAAATCTGGCTTAAACCGATTTTTAAGCCCAAATTGGTACTTGAGACAAATAAAGTAAAGGCTCACCTCTAATATAGCTAACAATTTTAATCAAAAAGTGCGTTCTATAAAAAAATATGGATTGTGAAAATGATGACTGTAGAGTCCGTAACAATAGTTGGAATAATAGTTTTTAAATAAAAATTCAATGTAGAGTCCGTAACAGTGAAAATTGAATTTTCAATGTTCTGAGTGTAATTACAAACATAATATAAAGTGAACTATGAAAACAATATGATATTCATATACTTTAGAATGTACTTTTTCAATATATATAAAAATTTTAATCTTTTAAAAAGTTTTGTTACGGACACCCCTATGTCACAAATACCGTGAAATGCCCCATAATCTAAGTTTTTCAAGAGACGGAAGTTTTATCGAAAAAGGATCAATTATCAGTCTTAGAATGTAGAAATAAGCACATGCGCTCAGCTAAATAGGCTTATATAAAGGAAATATCTATTACAAGAACAAATAAATTAATAAAAATAATAATAATAATATTCTGCATCCGTTAGGTTTGTCCAAAAAGAGTTCCCAATATGGGTGGACCACTTTCCACTTGTTTATAAAAAGTTCTTTAAAACGTAATAAATAAAAGAAACATTAATGAGAACTTTATTAACCCATTAATGCCTGACATTTTTTTGCCCAAAGATATTTTGTATACTGGTTGCAAACAGTGTTTAGTGGACAGGAAAAATAATTTAAAAAATATTATGTATAAAATAATTTTTTTATTAAGGAAAGAAAAATTGCCCCTTAAAAGTTAAGGTAGACCCCAGAGGGTACATACTTTTTTTACTAGAATTTTTTTCTGCCTACGATATAATATTTAAAAAGACATTTTATAAGAAGAAATAAAACCAGCAATTAAATTTAAACTGGAAAACTGGGAATTTGAAAACTTAGCTTTTTTCTTGAGATTGTGAACGATGTCCTTTTTGAAAAAGATCATATTGAAACTGCTACAGAGCACACTTTACAATGGCTATGAGCTGCAATCTGTTAATAACGAATTGAAACAATACCAAGGTACAAGTTGAGCACTATTACTTGGTTGAAATGCTCATTTTGGGGAAATTCAGACCCTTTTTTGGACCATCCCTTAAAACTGAAGCTAGGCATTAAGAGCAAGAATCTGAGAGAGTGTCACGCCTGTGATTCATGACCTCTCAGATTTTTTCCAAAAAATTACCAAATGTTTATTATCTTATTGAAAGACCAAATCCAGAATGTTTTGCTCTAAAGTTGAGTTGTTTAGTTTTTATGGACCCCTAAAGTTGAAGGTGCGGCATCAAAAATTAAGCGGATTTTCAAGACATGGAGGTTGCTGTGAGCCAAAACTCTTACCAGGAACTGTTTAACTCCAATTTTCTTTTTGTATATGGAATATAGAAGGTTGAAACTTTACAAAATGAATGTTAAATTTGTGCTAAGTTGTTGCCGTAAGGTCAGTGAAGGCCCTCAAAACAGGGCATTTTTGACGTTTTTTAGCGTTTTTGAGGTCTAAAAACATCTTGTACATTTCAGTTGGCACGGCAAAAGTAGTGTCGTTTGAAAGATCAGTGTAAGCACTTTAAAATAATGTATAAATAACCGAGGAAAGTTCAACGTGCTTTTAGTTGCGTAAGGCCGAAAAATGAAAAATGTCATATTTTACCGATATTCAAACGATCATAACTTCCTCTGCCAACAACATATTGAAATATTTTTTTCGCCAATGTCATACTCTATTCTTTGTCTTAACAGAACAGTTGAGTCCTTTGAGGCGAAATGTAAAAAAAATTTTTACAAAAAATTTATTTTTTTCTGTGCATTTTTTGTAAAAAAATTTTTCACATTTCGCCTCAAAGGACTCAACTGTTCTGTTAAGACAAAGAATAGAGCATGAAATCTGCAAAAAAAATATTTCAATATGTTGTTGGCAGAGGAAGTTATGACCGTTTGAATATCGGTAAAATATGACATTTTTCATATTTCGGCCTTACGCAGCTAAAAGCACGTTGAACTGTCTTTCAAACGACACTATTTTTGCCGTGCCAACTGAAATGTACAAGCTGTTTTTGGACCTCAAAAACGCTAAAAAACGTCAAAAATGCCCTGTTTTGAGGGCCTTCACTGACCTTACGGCAACAACTTACCACAAATTTAACATTCATTTTGTAAAGTTTCAACCTTCTATATTCTATATACAAAAAGAAAATTGGAGTTAAACAGTTCCTGGTAAGAGTTTTGGTTCACAGCAATTTCCATGTGTTGAAAATCCGCTTAATTTTTGATGCCGCACCTTCATCTTTAGGGGTCCACAAAAACTAAACAACTCAACTTTAGAGCAAAACATTCTGGATTTTCTCTTTCAATAAGATAATAAACATTTGGTAATTTTTGGGAGAAAATCTGAGAGGTCATGAATCACCCCATAATGCTAGGCGTGACAGTTTCTCAGATTCTTGCTCTTAATGGGTTAATCACTGCTTTGAAATTTTATGAAGAATGTAAAGCTTTCACCGTCCTCTCTTTTGTTTTTTGTTTATTTGTACCTGAATAAGTCTCGTATGCAGATTACTATACTATACTCTTGTATTTTCGAACGTGTTGAACCTTCATGGTTGTAGCATTATGCACCCTGTATAGAGTGTTAATAAAATGTTGCATTGATAAAGAGAAAAAAAGAAAAAAATAAACTAGGACAGTCTTATGTATTTTTTTCTTTAGATCCTAATCTTATCAGTTTTTCCCATTTGTGGGAGGGGGAAGGGGATAAGGAAATGTGGGTAGTGATGACATTATAAACTGAATATATGGCGTCAGTCGCAGAAAATAAAAATCCCAGAAGCGTTTTGAAGTGATTTTGAGCAACAACCTTTCAGAATCTTTAGCTTAAAAACTAGATATATTTATTTTACAGAGGAATAGCTGTGAGTAGTTCTATTGTATCTTCCTCTCAAAAAAAAAAAAAACACTCAAAGAACCTTTAATGTTAGTTATAGGATTAAATAGTACTTTTCTGAATGAAAAATACTTAGTTTAGTTAACAAAAATCGCTCAAAAGTATTAAGGCCGTAAAAAGTATTAAGGAGTTTCTCCAAAAAAAGTTCAAACTATTTAAGATCAAGAAACACATGTTTATTTTGAAACTATTTTCGATAAAAAAAAAATCAATGGAACGTTCCTCCATTAAACTACAGAATACTGAACGAAAGCACGTTCAAACTTACACACAAAAAAGGAACATTCATTTATTTAGAAGGAGAAAAAAACTATTTCAATTCTAATTTTACCTCAAACATAAGTGTGAAAAAAACATTTAAATGACTGTTCAGCATCGGCAACGAACAGCAGCCGCTACCATTCATCATTCTGATTAATCATCTGCTAAATATCCGCACTCGCAAAAAACAAGCCCATCTTTTGTTTCTTTTTGAGTAGGAAAAAAGAATGATGGGAGGGGGAATTCCCCGCCCTCCTCAACAAGCGGTTCTCAATTGAGAATTTCGAATCAACAAGAAAACAATGGATCAAAAGTCCATTGCTCTAACTCCGATAAATTACTCAAAAAAGTCCTGAGTTTATTTCTTCTAAGGAGCATTTATTTAACCAAATTTATTTTTTATTGAAATAAATCAGCATGTACTTTGTTTATAAAATTTTGTTGATAATTTAGTCGTTTTCTTTGCAAGTATATTAATTAAAAAAAGTAACATTCCTTGCTAACATTTTTATTTTAAGACAAACTTATTTATGTGTACTCGTTTGGAATCGTTTTACATATTACACATTTTTTTTTTCTTGAGTAATTAAACTTAGCTAAAAGCTTAATTAATTTTCTTGTAATTAATAACGCTTAAGCCTTATGAATTTGTTTTTTGGATAGACATAAAAAGAAAACTTACAAGCTGGATTCATGTTATTCCTAGTTCATTGTTTAGGAAATGATACATTTTGTGCTTTTTTCAACGTAATCTTAGAGCCAATCTACTAAATCTTCTATTATTACCATAAAGAAATTAAAGTCATTTTTCAAAGGCTAAGAAAAAAAAAAGCGCGAAATAATATCCAAGCAATTTTGTGAAATAAATTGAAAGATAAATTAAGTTTCACTTTTCTCTGCTTGTTTAGAAATATAAGAAGTTAAAATTTTATTGCAACTGCTATGACTATCTTTTCCAGCAGAAAAGTTTTTCATTTGCCTCTGCTGGACTTTTTTGAAAATAATTATCTGCTTTTGTTTGTTTTGTAAACGAAACTTTTTTTGTTCTTTGTTGACAGATTTAGAAACTTGATAAGTCAAAATTTTATTTCAACTACCGTGACTTTCATTTCCTGATGGATGCAGCTTAGCTTTTCCATTAATTTTAGACACTAGTTTGGAGGTAATCTCGGCTGCAATAAGAGAACATCTATCTAGAACTCATTTATTGAAAATTCCAAACTGATAAGTTCACAATAAGTATGAAACTGCAACCTATGGATGTCATAGGCGGGCTGTCACTATATCGCAAAGAAATCGTCATGTCTGGGCTGATTGTAGAAGTTTATTGAAAATAAAATCTTACAAATGCTTCCTTTTTTAGCAAAAAGTGTTTGAATTGACCAAAAATGAACATTTCAACCAAATAATAGTGTTCAATTATTACTTTGGTATTGTTTCAATTCATTATTAACAGATTGCAGCACATAACCATTGTAAAGTGTGTTCTGTAGCCGTGTAACCAGTACACAAAATATCTTTAAAAAAAAAATGTCAGGCATTAATAGGTTAAAAATCTAACTTAGCTTTTAAATCGCAAATATTGAATTTTCCTTTTTACAAATCAAATTTTATGCCTCCTCCTATTTCAGAAGCTGCTCGCATTGTGTACTGACCTTCGGATTACCGGGGTTTAGTTTTATTATGTGTTTTTATAATTGATTGATTTATTTGCCGCTTTTTCACAAAACACTCTATCGTTTCATTTCACAATTACTATCTACCGGAATATGGTTCAACTTAAGAGATTTGTACCACTTTAGTAAGTAGGAGGGTACTGTCAAAACTAATTTCGGACAGAGTAAAATACGACTTATATAAAGCAGTAAGTAACCACCTCTAAGCTAGGGCTAAGGCAGAAACATGCAGTACACCACCAGCTTGTTTATTCCAGCCATGGACTGAAGTTTCATGCTTATTATGCACTCATCAGTATAGAATAGGAATTAAACGAGCTGGAGGCAAAACTCCTCTATCAAGAGAGCCAACAAAAACTGGTAGACATACCCGAGCCTGGCCTCAGTGCGATCGCTCGCTGGAGCTCTAATTTCACACTAGCTGCCAGTTTTTGTTGGCTCTCTTTGCTCTATAAGAGGATTTTTGCCTCCAGCTCGTTTAATTCCTATTCCATGCTGATGAGTGCATAATAAGCACGAAACTGCAGTCCATGGTTGGAATAAACGAGCTGGCGGTGTATTGCATACAGCTTATATGTTTAAAAGAAACATACACTACTTTTGCTCTCAACAGCTCATATTGACGTTTGAAGAATATAATTACAGACTATGTGCTATGAATCGCACCCGTGAAATGAAATTCGTGATTTTTTCAGCTGATTCATTATAATCGACAACCTAAGTCATAATGAAACATTTTATGAAATACTCAGTGTCTGAAGCATTGGGACCTTTAAGCATATCATGAGAATTTCATCACGCCTAACAAGACAGCATTCTCCCTACTAATTCACCGTGCGCAATTGATAAATTGCGGTTAATGTTACAAATGAGCTTTTAATTGAGAATTTCTTTCACTGCTCTTCGCTTATTAAGGTGGGAAAAGAAATGAACTTCGCTTTTGGCTTCATGGTTCTAATGCTGTTAAGAATTACGATAAATCATTCGCTATTCCACAGGACCGAAAAAACGAATTAAACGAATTATTCATCAAGAATAATTCAAATTTAGCAAAACACTTTTTGTCATGTCTTCATGCTTAACGTTTTGTTTTCTTTTTCCGAAAGGTATGTAGAGAATGCATTTGGAACTATGAAGCAAAAACTTTCAAAATATATTTTTTTTAATCAGATTTAATCCGTGATTTTATTAAATATACTTACTTAACCCATTTGTGCCCAAAATTTTTTTAACAATTTTTTTCAATTTTTATCTGCTTAAAACTCTTACTTGGAATGGTTTACATACATTTTAGGCTTAAAATAGTTCGCTGTTGCCATATTTATTAAGTTATTTAATGTCCTGTTTATGCGATATTTTGTAGATATGTGAGCAAAATACGACCTTACTTGACTTTACTTTTGCAAAGTAACATTACAGAAGGCACCTGTGACCAATTTTAAGCAAAAAATTCTGAAATAGTTTAACTTTATGAAAAATAAGTTCGCAAAAAAACCTTACTTTCTGTGGCTACCCATGCTGGATCGTTGCTTGGCTGATTTGTCTGAAAATAGCTGTCAATAAAGAAACTCTGAGGTCCAAACAGTGGCTCTAACCGGTTTTCTCAAGAAGAAGGACTATTTAACTTGTGAAAAACAGCTTTAGTAAAATGATATACCCAATAGAGGTTTTTGTATGCAGTACCTAACAAGCGTCCCGTTTTTAGGCTACTGGGCATAAATGGGTTAAATGTATTAATATTATGATTACCGAATTAACGACAACATAAATACATAATATGGATTTCTGCTACGAGTGTAGATTGAATAAAATTCCTGTGCTTCTATAAACGTTTTTGAAAAACCATACGTTCCAATTAAATGAGTTTCTACAACAGTAAAAACGACAAAAAAAAAAAAAAAAAACTTGATAATTAGTTCCTCTTCATTGAGCCTCAATTGACCTCATTTAGAGTAGGCTGTTCAGTTTTGGTCTCCTTACCTTAAGAAAAATATTAATTTATTGGAAAGGGTACAAAGGAGGGCTGGGTTAGTAAATGGATTTTCTAATTTAGACTATGATTCCAGACTTAAAATGCTTAACATGTATAGTCTTGAGCAAAGGAGAAACAGGGGGAGACATGATTCAGTTTTTTAAATTTATCAAAATGAAAGATGTTATAGGGTTAAATTTCTTGCACATAAAGCATGACAAGGGGTCATTGTTATAAGCTGTTTAAATCTCAGGCTAACTCAGGGAAATTCGGAAAAATTACTGTTTTTAGCAGAGTAGTGGGAATTTGGAATAGTTTACGGGAAGAGGCCGTAAGGAGCAATGGAGTAGATGGCTTTAAGAGGGCCATTGATCGTCATTGGGGTCTATAATTTGACTAAGGCCAGCCCTGTTGGGCCCAGAGCCTGTTGCTGGTCGTCGCTTTTATATTGTATTTATTGTATTTTAAATTTGAATGTTCAGCAGATGCTCTAAAATAATATTGAATGAAAATATCTGAAACAATGGGGGAGTTTCTGAAATTTCAAAAGTTTTTTTTCTGAAAGAGCATGCTTCAAAACATAGGAATTGACCATTTTTTTTATTTTTTGACACAGTTATATATTTTTTATGAATTATTTTAACCGGTGCGCAGATGCTTTCCGAAAAAAAAAAAACATCTGCGCATGACGTCAGTGGTGCACATTAACGCGAAATCTAATTGGTTGTGAGATGACGAAGGTCGTGACGTCACCGATTCCTGCGATTGGACAACTCAAGTCAAGCAAAATGGTGTTATTATTGGAAAAAGAGTTGTTAGATGCACCACTGACGTCACAAAAACCACGCCCCGTTTTCAAGGTAGGGTATTTAAAAAAATTAATAAAAAATAAACTGTTGGGAAAATTAAAGTATTTTCCGGGCCCATGTTATTTTTTATATCATTCTTTCAATTTCAGTAACAAAAAGGAGTACTTTTGTTTGAAGGAAACTCCCCTACTGAAGTATTAATACGTATTCATATCTGAGTTATACTAGACATACATTTACATATGCGAAAGCACACAGTTTCGTTTAAAACTAGTCCAAAAGTTAGTGTGAGATAGCCTAAGTGGGAGTTATCAGTAGTCTCTATGCGAGTACGTAAAAACGTACGAACGTTGCATGAAAACAAATCCACATTGATTCATGGCCTAAGTAATTAAATTAAAAATTTCAGTAAAAATGTATGTTTGATTATTATCGATTAATTATTGTTATTATTTATTTATTTTTAAGAGTGCAATACTTTCTTTACTTTGTACAGAAAAGTAACATTAAACATTCGGGGAAAAATCAAAATAGAACAAATACACACTTTATGTGTGAAAATGAAGTAAAGTTTGAAAAGACATATTTTTCCTTCAGAATGAAATGGACTAATTTTTTCTACTTTTAGGGCACTTATTTTTGGGTTGTAATAAGTATCCCCGGCTCGAAACATTACCTAACCCCACTGGACTACACAATATCTACAGTGGGCACAAAGTTAAAAAATCACCATAAAATATAGCTTCCTGCAATATTCTATGCATAAAAAATAAAACACAATAAAAAACTCTCAAGAGAAATTAAATTTCAAAAATCATGGAAATATAAGACTTACAGCGCTACCCCGAAAACAAACACAGCGACAACAATTTACGTCTTAATGACCTACAGTTGAATAAAAGGCTATAGGACTTAAAAGAACATAACATAATAGAAAAGCTGAGACTATTAGAAAAGTGCGTCAATTTGTTAAAAGAAAGTAACCTATTTTTTCCTTTTCCCCTTGAAAATCCCTTCATCAAAACAGAAAAGTAGCAGCAGGGGGCATACGTCTAAACTCCCCCTGTCTCTATTAAGCCCTTTTTTGAGCGTGCCATTTCAGTAACGATGCTGGTTTGCATGGATCGAAGCCCAGAAGATTACAAAGCTGCAGACCTTGAGGAAAATGCAGCTTGTTATGCACAGTGCTCTCGCTGGAGCAGTTTGATGTCTTTTTCCCTTGGTTTGTGATGCAGTTTTTCGCATGAAAAGAATTTTTTGAGCAGTTTGTTTATTTTTTGAAAAACTGCATTAACTAGCTCATTTCGGATGTGAAGTTGCTGAATACGGGCAGAACGATTTTTATGCGAGTATAATTAATATTTTGATAAAGAACAAAATTATAAATTAAAAAAAAGGTAATATTTTCTAACACACACACACACATTATATATATATATATATATATATATATATATATATATATATATATATAAGTATTACTTTTTTAAAAAATAAATTTAAAAACATTTTCTTTTTTAATAATTTATTGTTCAAATTTATACTTCTCTATTTTTTCTCATTATCTTTAAGAAATACACTATATTTAACAATATATTCCAATAAAAATTGTGAAGATAGGTTTCAAACTGCACAAAATACTTTAACCTTAACGCATTTCAACTGAAAAACTGATTATCATTACGTATTGTTTTAATGAAAAAACATTTTAGCGGGATAGCTATAAACACAGTATCAAATTAATAATACTTATAATAATGATCTGTGAATTATTCCTAATAAAAAAAGCATTGTGAAAAAAGTATGATAAATACCTAATAAAACAAACAAATATAAGCAAAATTACTTCCCGTCAGCTATAAAAAGCTTCATTTGTATGAAAGAGGACGGTAGAATATGACTCCAAATAAAATGTTTTAAAAGTTATGGAAAAAATATTAAATAAAAGAATAACTGAAATTTCTAAGATAAAATAGAAATTAAATATTTGTAAAACAAATAGTAAGACAAATTTTCACATCTGCATCATGAATTTTATTTTTTAATCAAATTATGATATTAATATTTTTGTGAATATTAAGATTCTGACGTCTCAATAACATGAAAATAACAATAATTTATAAATAATTTTCATTCAATACTTTTATTAAAAAAAACAAAAAAACTTGCAGGATACATATGCCGGTAATGGATCTTAAAGGGTTTATCGCAGGCCCGTCATTTCAAATTTTTCCAGGGGAGGCAAAGGGTGTATACACAATGTAAAATTTACCAAAAAATAGCAAAAACCACGGCCACTAATATACAAATACATTGATTTCCCAAAGTCTGGGGGGGGGGGCAATTTACCCCCCTGCCCCCTTAAATTTCGGGCCCTTTTTTATAGTACTTGTGTAGCCTTGTTTTTTTATTTACATTTTCAATGCCCGTTTTTTAATTTAGGTTTAAGAGAAAAAAATATTCTTTTTGTCTTTTTTTTTATCTTTTAAAAATATTCGCAGCGCATTCAGACACATATGTAGAACCTAGAAGTAAAGAGGGTTTAAGTTTAACTTTGGAGATAACTATTGTTTTAGTTTGCAGGTGTTTTACGCAACACTTTAAAAATTTCACTTATATCCCTTTGCTTCTCATAGCCTTTATATTGAAAAACTAATTTATCTCCCCACAAAACAGATTCGGGCAATTGCTTTACAGTGTTTTGTAATTTCGTATCCGAGCTTCATTAACAATAGATGGTCCTAATGTAGAAAAAGATTGATGACTTCTAACACTTCATCAATATGCTCGGTAGCTTTATTCTGAAACAAAGGCGCTGAGTAAGAAGCATAAAAACATCTTCTCATTTATTTCTATGAGCCACTAATTACTGATGAATGAACAGGTTTTTTTTTTCCTCTCTTGAAACTTATGGGAAGGAAAAATTGATTGATTGCCCTCTTCTGTGCCAAATGAGGTAACATTTGAAAGTCGTTAAGGCAAACCTACATTAAATAGTAACATAGTAAAGTTTCATAACAAATGGTTTAGGACATAAAGTTA
>JAXGGA010024023.1:0-12673 GCA_038373865.1 Uloborus plumipes
AAAGTTCTTACTGCATTAAGTGCTTTGGCGAAGTCCTTCGAGGATCGTTAATATTTGAACACTGCTAATGCAAAGCGTGAAAGGGTGAACGCTATCCGGGCTTCAAAACTGTTTGCGTGTTGCATTTTAAAACTGAGCCGACGATTCAACAATAAGCAATATGAGTTCGTCAACTTAATGCAAGGAATGAGCAGAAAAAAAAAAGTTTTATTAATATACCAACATCAAAAGCTGTCCCTTGCGTTTTTGGCACTGTGTGTAGCACGTTCGGGTGAACATAGATACTATCAATACATTTTAAAGGACGTAAAATTATTTGTTGATAATATTGTCTGATTTTTAATACGCGTTTATTACATTAGTTTCACTTGTGGGATTGTAGGACTCTGAATAAAAAAAATAAAATTCACGCTCTTTACAAAGATAAAAGTAATATATTTAATACTATTATTAAAACTAAAGGCTAACCTATATTACATCTTGATATATTATAAGTGTTTCAGTTGTTTGTGTGTATGTAACTCTAAAAAAAAAAGAAAATTTACGTTCTTTGCAAATATAAAAGTAACTAGCTGATGTGCCCGGCGTCGCACGGGTTTAAATGCAACATGCCAAATCCTAGAAAATAAATATATGACTTTCAACTAAGCCCAGTAGAATCATTTCTCAAAGGTATTTTTTGTGACCATGCGGTAAATTAACTAGGTGTGAAGGAGAACGTCAAATCAAACTTAAATTCGTTATTTATTTTATCCATGTGATTTTCCAAAAAATCACTTTCTATTTTCAAACTGCTGCCAAAATCAATTCTCTTTTTATTTCACCCGGTACCGATTATTGGCATAGATACATATAAAAATCCTAAGAAAGCAATAAATTTCATACTTACTCCAGAGAAGCCTTGCTTCAAAATTTTCATCATGATCACTATTAATATTGTTATTGCGAGGCAACAAATTTTTGCAACAATGAGTTGAAAATTTAATTATTTAATGGGGAAATGACATGAAATTTACTGTTTTCCATAATAACTTTTTTAAACTAAACTTTTTAGAAATAAATTATCGCTTATCCTGCTCCTTGTTACTGTAGCTATCTACGGTGAAAAAATGGTTAAGATCGGTCCAGTAGTTTGGAAGATTACTCCGGACATACATACAAAAAGTAGTCATTTATGTATATAGATATGTTTCATACCATTGAAAATACTAAGGGCTAAACTATATTATGTAAAATATATTACCTATATTACAGTGGATGTATATTATAGGTCCATCTAAAAGCGTATTTTTTAGTTTTTTTTAAACTAATTTAAAGATTATTCAGTTTTAGTACATTAGAAATTCGTTTATCCGGCTTCCATCTATCCGTATCTCAGGTTAACGCAGATAAAATTTATAAAGTTTAAGAGCCATTCGTTTAAGTAGTTAGAATTACTATCCATATACAGTCGAGCCCGCTTATAAGAATATCGCTTAAAGGAATATCCCGCTTAATGTAATACGTTTTCAATGTACCAAACCATTGAAATGCATTATTTTCATCCCGGATAATGGAATATCCCGCTTATTAGAATATCTTTAGTGGTAAAATGGCTATTCCATTAAGCGGGTTCGACTGTAGCTTTTGTTGCGGTAGAAGTACCTGCAGTATAGATACATATAGGGGAGAGTGGTAATGAATGGGCCACTTTTTGGTTTTGAATTTTTGTAATTTTTTCTAACACTTTGTTTTAACTCTAAATTGGTGTTTTAGTTACTTTACTTATCTGGCGAACGAAAAAAAAACAAAAAAGTTGAATTAGCCCCTGTCTATAATGAATTATAATAGAAAATAAAAATTTTGAAATTTGGCCCATTCAACCCAACCTATGGGGTTGAATGGGCCATCGAAGGTAATGAATGGGCCACTAAATGAACTCAATGAAAACATGTGGATTTAATCTTTCATTTGCTGAATATAACAAAATAAATGTGGCACTTGACATGATGATACAAAATCATACTGATTTAAAATTATATAAACATCAAAACTTATGCAATTAAAATAAAACTGATGCATACCAATTGTAGCAGAAAAATGACTAAATAATGAGATTGTAAGAAATAAATAACATCAAATATATATTTAAAAAAATAACAGATAATACACACTATGATTTAACAAAATTGGCATGTTTCAAAAATAATATTAAAAATCACTTTCAAAAACTTCATCTTCATTTTCAAACTTGTCAAAATTCAAATTTTTTTTTAAAATTTATTAGACATCGGGAATAAGAAATATCTAACTTAAGTTACCAAGAAAGAAAATGAAATTGTACTGTGAGGAATATAATATAAAGGAGAGAGGGGGGCTTTTTCAAGCCACGCACTGCGACCAGAGGTCTATTGTACTATAGGAATATAATATAGATCTGCAAATTATATTTAGAAGTTACTACAAACCTATTGTGACGACAGTAATCTTAATCTATCTATGACAGTTGACAGTCAGTTGTGTTTCATATTAATGCGAAAATCCAAAGAAAAGGAAGAAAAACAATATTTAGGTGGCCCATTCATTACCATGACATAGTGGCCCATTCAGCCCCACCTATACTTTTGGAATACATTTAGGTTTTTTGAGTACATTGAATTTAGATAACATCAAAATGCATCTTAAGATTAGTTTATAGATATGGAAAGACTAGCTTATACATATGTATACAGTGAAATACTTGGTACATTTTAGCTAGGAAATGTTTTACTAAAAAGGGAAAAACTTACTTTTCAGTCAGATTCTTGACCATGCCACTCTATTTTGAAAATGACTCAACGCAAACGAATGAAAATTGGATGAGTTTAGTAGAACAAATAGCTACATCTATTGGTGGCATCAAAAAAAAATCATGCAAGTACTTTTTCATATTTGTTAGTGGCCCATTCATCACCATGGCCCATTCATTACTACTCTCCCCTACTTAGCAGCAATACTATGCTCTGTTCAAAGGTGGCCCTCCGGTGGGTATGCAAATATATTAAGAAAGTCATATGGGAAAAGAGGGAGGAAACAAAGCTAATTTTGCTTTTATGAGTTATAAAATATTAATAATAAGTTATAAGTTATAAAATATAATTTGCTTTTATAAGTATAAAATACCCCCCCCCCCCCTCTAAAATAATAAAAAAAAAAAGCACTATATTTGCGTCAAAAGTTCCATCCGATAAAGTTTGTTCTAAGCAAATCCATCTTTCAGATCCAGGAATTATTTGTGCTTTAAATTTCCCATAGGATTTAATTCTGTTTTACTGAACTGTATGTTTAGGTTTTATAAAAAGGCTTTAAAACCCAAATCTGAAAACACTAAGGACAATTGCTGTTTCCTGAACTATTCAAAGTTGAGCACAGAGATGTTCAAATCAAGAACTGAACATAGGAAAAAATCCCTCGGCTTAGATCTATCCACAGACTCCAAGGTCCCCCGTACCTACCACAACTCGTGGTTTAACCGGGATAGGGCCCTGAAGAGCGCTCTATTCTTTTTTTGAACCAGAACCAAGGGTCGTCAAACCCTTGGACCAGCACCCCCAGAGGTATCGTTTCACTTGGAGGACTTTGTGACCACGACATTTTTAACGTCCCCCAGCCACCATTAATCAAAACGGTGGATCTTTGATCGTCTGGGGATAGAACCCGGGTCCCTCCGGTCACGAATCTGACGCCATACCGATCGGGCTACCACGGCCCCACCTAGATCTATCCAAAAAAAGAAATACGTATGCTCAAATTGCGATATCTCTTTACGAGTTACATGGGGTAGGAACGACAAACAGAACAAAAGATACACATACATTAATATTTTACTTTCAAGTAACAATATTTATCAAACCATTAACTTTCATTTCTCGCCTCCTCTCTTTTTTTAACAATTAATTTTTTTAACTTTTGTCACTTTCCCCAAAGCCTAACAAATTGCCCTTGTGATTCGTATATAGCGGGTTACGTGATTGGTTGTTCTGTTTATAATTGGTAGGTAACGATATATCACTTCATGTAACTAACGGATTTTATGCTGAACTAACCTGTCCCGAGACACGGTAAGTATGAAATTAGATGCTTTAAATCTAATTTAACTTACATTTTTTTTTTTTTGTATTTTTTACATTTCAATTTTTTATATTTTTTGTATTTAATACATTTCAATGAATTCATTTTGAGAGTATTATTTCATTTTCATTTGGTCTGTTTTAAAATATTTTTTTCCCTTCACGTTGCAATTTTTAATAGTTCTTTTCACTTTCAATATTAAAACTGTGCACATTTCTAACAACCTTTCTTTTTTTGTGATTTCTTTATGTATTAAGGTAAAACTAAGGTTTGACAAATGTTCTTTCGAATGATATTTAGTATGAATTAAAGGTAAAAATACGAAGGTACAAAACTATGAGTTGTAAAGCTATGAATAATAGGGTGGGCCGAAAAAACACTTTTTTTATTTCGAATTTGTAATAGCGCGGAAAAGTTGCGAATTATGAAGACAAACAGAAGGAAAAAAAAATTATCGAAATCGGTTGATATCTTCCGATCGCGCATAAGGCCTTAAGTTTGACAAAAAATGAAAAAACTTCATTTTCGCGATTTTTTGTTAAATTTTTAAATTTGATGTTTTCGAAATGTAATAGTGCGGAATAGTAGCTAATTGTGAAGACAAAAAGAAGGAAAAAAAATTATCGAAATCCATTGATATCTTCCGATCGCGCATAAGGCCTTAAATTTGACAAAATATGAAAAAAACTTCATTTTTGCGATTTTTTTTTGAAAAAATTTTGAATGAAATGTTTTCATAATTTTTTCGTGTGGAAAAGTTTACAATTATGAAGACAAAAAGAGGGATAAAAAGGAGGAAAAAAAATTATCGAAATCGATTAATATCTTGCGGTCGTGCCTAGGGCCTAAACTTTGACAAAATATGAAAAAACATCATTTTTGCGATTTTTTGTTTAATTTTTTGAATTAGATGTTTTCGTAATGCAATAGTTTGTAACGTTTACTAATATAGCCTTAAAACATTGGGCTTTGATTTTGTTTTGGTCAGTTAATATCTTCCGGTTGCGCATTAACCCCAAAATTACCCAAAATAATAATTTTAAAAAGTTACATTTTTACGCGTTTTTGGTTTTTGATGAATAATTTTTTGTGAAACAACCGTAGTATTTTTTGAGACAGACTGACAATAATGTAGAAAAATAAACTACCACAGGTTCAGTCGATGCTATCCAGTTGCGAAAAGCCTTAGAAACTCTCATGCGCAGACGTCGGGCAGCAATCCAGGCAACGTCGCTCGCCTGGCTACGGCTCTCTTCCATTCCATCGCCGCCTTCCTAGGACCACGTCAGTTGTCAGCCTATATTGTTTTTTCAGTCTACGCTTCTTTGTAGTAATCGCAGTGTACTATTATTTAGTTCAATCTAGCTGTTTTGATTTTGAAATTCTTATAGTCTTCTGTAATGATGTAGTTTTCTGCTCTGTGTGAACTCGGTGATTTAACGAAAAAGTTATACAATTGCCGAGCCAAATAACAAGACAAATACTCTAATTACAAGACAAATATCTAGCTGCCCCACTTTTGGTACTCCAAAAGAACTGCCATCAAACAAGCCGACCACTGGCAAGGACATCATTAGGTGCCGTACTCAAGGAAGGTTAAATTTGGCACTAGAAATTAATAATGGTGTCTTCGCCAGTAGGCAGTTAGTTTGATGGCAGTTCTTCGGAGTGCCAAAAGTGGGGCAGCCAAATATTTGTCTTGTTGTTAGAGTATTTGTCTTGTTATTACATAACTTTTTGTTAAATCATAGAGTCCGCACACAGCAGGAAACTACATCATTACGGAAGACTACAAGATTTTCAAAATCAAAACAGCTAGATTGAACTAAATAATAGTACACTGCGATTACTACAAAGAAGCGTAGACTGAAAAAACAATATAGGCTGACAACTGACGTGGTCCTAGGAAGGCGGCGATGGAGTGGAAGAGAGCCGTAGCCAGGCGAGCGACGTTGCCTGGATTGCTGCCCGACGTCTGCGCATGAGAGTTTCTAAGGCTTTTCGCAACTGGATAGCATCGACTGAACCTGTGGTAGTTTATTTTTCTACATTATTGTCAGTCTGTCTCAAAAAATACTACGGTTGTTTCACAAAAAATTATTCATCAAAAACCAAAAACGCGTAAAAATGTAACTTTTTAAAATTATTATTTTGGGTAATTTTGGGGTTAATGCGCAACCGGAAGATATTAACTGACCAAAACAAAATCAAAGCCCAATGTTTTAAGGCTATATTTGTAAACGTTACAAACTATTGCATTACGAAAACATCTAATTCAAAAAATTAAACAAAAAATCGCAAAAATGATGTTTTTTCATATTTTGTCAAAGTTTAGGCCCTATGCACGACCGCAAGATATTAATCGATTTCGATAATTTTTTTCCTCCTTTTTATCCCTCTTTTTGTCTTCATAATTGTAAACTTTTCCACACGAAAAAATTATGAAAATATTTCATTCAAAATTTTTTCAAAAAAAATCGCAAAAATGAAGTTTTTTTCATATTTTGTCAAATTTTAGGCCTTATGCGCGATCGGAAGATATCAATGGATTTCGATAATTTTTTTTTTCCTTCTATTTGTCTTCCCAATTGGCTACTTTTCCGCACTATTACATTTCGAAAACATCAAATTTAAAAGTTTAAAAAAAAAATCGCGAAAATCAAGTTTTTTCATTTTTTGTCAAATTTTAGGCCTTATGCGCGATCGGAAGATATCAACCGATTTCGATAATTTTTTTTTCCTTCTTTTTGTCTTCATAATTCGCAACTTTTCCGCGCTATTACAAATTCGAAATAAAAAAAAGTGTTTTTTCGGCCCACCCTAATGAATAATTCAGAGGTTTGAAGTTATTGAACTATGGAACACACATTTTTATGATCTAAAAAATTGCTAAAAGAAAACTGAGAAGAAACTTCAGAACAAAAAATTGCGGCCTAAAACAACTGCAATTTTCATTCCAAAAATTTTAATGCATCAGGTTTTTTTATTTTATTTTGTTTTATTTTAATAGTACATTAATTATTGCTTCGTGTTTTCCATTACTTTTACAAAAACAAGTTAGGTAAAAACTACGATGACAACGAAATATATGACGGTGAAAATAAACCACTCAAACTTCTAATTCAAACGTGTTAACTCAATAAACACATTCGAATACAATCGAAGATTTAATGACTCTGCGACGAAACTGTAACCATTAACTGGAATAGCGAGTTGAGAGAACAGAAGCGCCCTGCAAATGAACTCGTTCTGTGGCTGACAGTGCAGATTCAAATTGGATGCACGGAAATGAGATAGGTTGATCGTTCCATTTTGTGTGATAGATACCATTTCACTTCTCTAAACGCAGCTATCGAAGACAGCGAGATGAGTGCCAGAGCTGTGAAACGTTTATTGTACTCATTGCTTTAGTAATTCAAATCAATTAAAACTTAAATCTGCACCTCAGAGTCAGACAAACGTCCAGTTTTGTTACTTTCAAGGAGAGCGCAAAAACGTTTGTTTGATGCATACAAAGAATGGGACTCGCGCTCTTTTAACGTTGCTAAATAATTGTGAAGCATTTTTATTTCTGTGCTAGCTGACCCGGCCACGCGTTGCTGTGGCTAAGGTATGGGTTAAACTATAATGTTTCAATAGAAACGAAAAACTTTATTACCGATCAACTTTATACACTGCGATGCAAAAGTTTAGACAAAATGCAAATATATGAATAAAAAGAAAACTACTCGGCGAAATGCTTTCAAATTTGTACTGCAGGTTGACAATATGGTCTCAAATACGTGTCTGGAGTTCTTAAAATTATAACTGGAAGCAAATTTGAGAAATTACAAAATGCATTTTTTTTCACTGCTGCAAAAGTTTAGACAAAAGTCAGATTTTGTGCAAATATCCCTTAAAATGTGATTGGTGAAGGGAAGGCGGGATTTTTTTCTTCAACTATAAAGTGCAGAGATTGCTCAATGAGTAATCAAAATCCCAAAATCTCTGTAGTTCTCCTGTAAAGAAGATGAGAAAGTTTGGAAATCGAAATTTGAAAATGAACGTACTTTGCTAATTTTTCGTCTTTTAAATCGGTCCTAGTGTGGTAGTACATTGTTTTTTACTTCCTGGAGAGCAAATTCAGACATGCGTATCGATCAAAAAGGCCAAGAAAAATTACATTTCTTAAGGATGAAGGAATTGAAAAAACGGCTCGAACTGACGGTTCACCCCTTAATCCTACAAAAATTCAACTTGGGTAAAAAATAGCACGTGACAGCATAAGTAGATGACCAACTCAATCGGGATGCAGAAAAAAAGACAAAGAATTGTGCGTGAGCCTTTTCGGACACAGTGTCCCAAATAAGGCAGATTTTAATGATCAAAGCAGCACAGCATATGCTCATCGGATCTTTTCTGAAGTCACGCCAATAGAATTATAATACATCTAGGCTATCCAAATATTAATAATTTTCATCAGAGAAAGTAACATTAATTTTTTAGTCACGTTGATACATGTACTGCTTTTCCCATTAAAATCTGGCTTATTTGGGAAACTATTTCCGAAAAGATTAAAGCAAAATTCTTTGTTTTTTTTTGTGCATCCCAATTCAGTTGCTCATCTACTTATGCTGTCCCGTGCTGTTTTTGACCTAAGTTCAATTTTTGTAGGATTAAGGGGTGAACCGTCAGTTCGAGCTGTTTTTTCAATTCCTTCATCCTTAAGAAATGTAATTTTTCTTGGCCTTTTTGACTGATACGCATGTTTGAATTTGCTCTCCAGGAAGTAAAAAACAATGTACTACTATACTAGGACCGATTTAAAAGACGAAAAAGTAGCAAAGTACGTTCATTTTCAAATTTTGGTTTCCAAACTTTCTCATCTTCTTTACAGGAGAACTACAGAGATTTTGGGATTATGATTACTCATTGAGCAATCTCTTCACTTTATAGTTGAAGAAAAAATTCCGCCTTCCCTTCACCAATCACATTTTAAGGGATATTTGCATAAAATCTGACTTTTGTCTAAACTTTTGCAGCAGTGAAAAAATATGTCTTTTGTAATTTCTCAAATTTGGTTCCAGTTATAATTTAAAAAACTCCAGCCACGTATTTGAGACCATATTGTCTACCAGCAGTACAATTTTGAAATCATTCCGCCTATTAGTTTCCTTTTTATTTACATATTTGCATTTTGTCTAAACTTTTGCATCGCAGTGTATAAATATGAATTTGAGGTCAAAATTTGAAAACAATCGAACAAAGTTTCCTAAGTTTGCTAGAAACAAAAAATCGACAAAAAATGTAGCATTTTAGTACTTAGAAATATTATATTCAAGCTTGTAACAATTGAGTTAATTAAAAATTTGCTAATTGCTACTGTAACATTTTATTTTTTAATGTAACATTTTATTTTTTAATAATGTTGGTAGGGTAGATAATTAACCAATATTATTTGTTATTTTTTGAATTATAAGCATTTTGGGAAACTGAAGCCTTTTGAAGGGTATTGAAGATTCTGACGCGGTGTCATTGGGATACGTGGCAAACAGAACTACTTCATCTTTAAACTTGCCAGTCAGAATGATTGCCTCAATAATGTTCCCGGTGATTTTTTTTTTTTTTTTTGATAGCTAAACGCGTACTATTGCATAATCTCGGTGGATTACGTAGAAGAACTATGGGTGAACCAATTTTTAACCGCAGATTATGTGGCATTCCGGGTATGTTTAAAGAATTTTAGCCAAGAATACAGAAAAGCTGGTAGCTGAATAGATAATTTGCAATAAAAAACATATTGCTGTCCTAAATTGAGATAAAAACTATCCTATCATTTAAGTTGAACCAAACTGAAACTGCGTGCAAAATTTGGTTAAAATCGGTTCAGTAGCTGAGGACTCCATTGGCCACAAACACAGGGACACGTAATAATTATATATTAAGAAAGATTATTACCTGTTTACTGCGCTCCAGAAGCTGCCAGAACGTGTGCTTTATGTCGCTGAGCCATGGAGGTGTCAAAAAAGGCTTAGTAAAAAGGCTTAGCTAAGAACACAGAAAAGCTGGTAGCTCAATACATAATTTGAAATAAAAATACATTGCGGTCCTAAATTGAGATAAAAACTATCCTATCATTTAAGTTGGGCCAAACTGAAACTGCGTGTAAAATTTGGTTAAAATCGGTTCAGTAGCTGAGGAGTCCATTGGCCACAAACACAGGGACACGTAATTTTTATATACTAGCTGCGTGGCCCGGCGTTGCACGGGCTTTAATGTAGTGAAGACAGTTTGAGAAAACTACTCGTCGCCAAGGCGGCTCGCTTTAAAGTAGTGAGGAAAATTTAAAAAACAAACTCGACAAAAGTAAAGACGATGTCTAGTAGTGCATACTTAGCGAGAAAACTACTCGCCGCCAAGGCGGATCGCCTTTATAGTAGTGAGGAAAGTTTAAACAACAAACTCGCCGCCAAGGCGGCTCGCCTTTAAAGTAGCGAGGAAAGTTTCAGCAAACCCTCGCCACCAAGGCAGCTCACCTTTAAGGCAATGAGGAAAATTTAAATAGTCTACTCGCCGTCAAGGCGGCTCGCTTTTACAGTAGCGAGGAAAGTTTCAACAAACTACTGCCCGCTATAAAGCGACACGCTAAAAATCTTTCCTGCATCAAAAAGTCAATCGAATTATTTGCACATGCTTCCTCAGAAATAAAGACGATGTCTAGTAGTGCATACTTAGCACTCTTCCTAAATAAAAAATAAAATTCCTTACCAAAACCAGTTATTTCCAAAAAGCGTTCTTCCTGTTAAATTAATTGCAAAATTTTAAACGAAAAAGTTGTTTTAATATTTGGATCGCAGCCAAAAAAAGTCCCTGCTAAAAACAGCAGTTGCAATTTTATTTAAAAACACATTTTCAAAATGGTGCCAGAGAAAAAAAATATCAGTCATTAATTAGAATAAAAACAATTGTTAGAACTTTGTTGTAACACGTATTCAAAATGAAAACGGAAAGAAATAACGCTCTTTAATTTTAAAAAGTTCAATAATTTAATTAACGTTTTAATTTAAACTGGTAACTGTAAGAAATAAATGTCTTGGAATTTTAAATAGTTCAATAATTTAATTAACGTTTTAATTTAAAATGACAACGGAAAGAAATAACGCTCTTTAATTTTAAAACGTTCAATAATTTAACTAATGTTTTAATTCAAAATGGCAACGGAGAGAAATAAAAGTCTTGGAATTTTAAATAGTTCAATAATTTAATAACGGTTTAAATCAAAATGGCAACGGTAAGAAGTAAAAGTCTTTTAATTTTAAATAGCTCAATAATTTAATTAACGCTTTAATTTAAAATGGCTACGGAAAGAAATAAAAGTCTTGGAATTTTAAATAGTTCAATAATTTAATTAACGTTTTAAATCAAAATGGCAACGGTAAGAAGTAAAAGTCTTGGAATTTTAAATAGCTCAATAATTTAATTAACGCTTTAATTTAAAATGGCTACGGAAAGAAATAAAAGTCTTGGAGTTTTAAATAGTTCAATAATTTAATTAATGTTTTAATTCAAAATGGCAACGGTAAGAAATAAAAGTCTTGGAATTTTAAATAGGGCAATAATTTAATTAACGCTTTAATTTAAAATGGCAACGGAAAGAAATAAATGTCTTGGAATTTTAAAAGTGCAAAGAATTTAATTAACGTTTTAATTAATATCTGAGCTAATTAACGTCTTACAATTACGCGGTTGGTCTTGTTGTCTTCCTTAGAAAATTTCGAATCGAATGGTATTATGTTTGATTCTCTACGCTCAGCGGTTTTTGAAGAGTTCAAGTTTCAGACGGAATTTTAAATAGTTCAATAATTTAATTAACGCTTTAATTTAAAATGGCAACGGAAAGAAATAAATGTCTTGGAATTTTAAAAGTGCAAAGAATTTAATTAAAGTTTTAATTAATATCTCAGCTAATTAACGTCGTACAATTACGCGGTTGGTCTTATTGTCTTCCTTAGAAAATTTCGAATCGAATGGTATTATGTTTGATTCTCTACGCTCAGCAGTTTTTGAGGAGTTCAAGCTTCAGACGGACAGACAGACAGACAGACAGACAGACAGATAGACAGACAGACAGACAGACAGACAGACGCGGACAGATTTTAATAGTAGTAATTAAGATAAGGTAGATCGACCAGTGAATGAACACCTAAGCAAATCTTTAATTTTGAAAATTCTTAGCATTATTAAGAATGGGGGAGTTTCCGAAATTTAAAAAGTATTTTTTTCTGAAAGAGCATGCTTCAAAACACAGGAATTGACCATTTTTTTTATTTTTTGACACAGTTATATATTTTTTATGAATTATTTTAACCGGTGCGCAGATGCTATTCCGAATAAAAAAACATCTGCGCATGACGGCAGTGGTGCACGTAAGCGCGAAATCTAATTGGTTGTAGTGAGATGACGAAGGTCGTGACGTCACCGATTTCTGCGATTGGACAACTCAAGTCGAGCAAAATGGTGTTATTATTGGAAAGAGAGCTGTTAGGTGCACCACTGACGTCACAAAAACCACGCCCCGTTTTCAAGGTAGGGTATTTAAAAAAAA
>JAXGGA010024024.1:0-12673 GCA_038373865.1 Uloborus plumipes
GATACCTTGTTTGCTTAGAAATATTAATTTTGAAAATTTGACCGTCTGGTTGACCTTATCGTGGAATTGCCCTACTAACAATCTACAAACGAAGAAAGAATTAGCTTCAGAAAGTAATTCTCTAAGCAGATACAAGCTGATAACGTATGGCCAAAATTTGTCAAAATACGATTTTTTACCAACTTTGGGCAGCAAATTGCAAAAAATCTACAGTGCATTGAGCTTTTGTTACACAAGTAGGCTATTCTACTCAAATTAGTGATCAGAATCACCAAATTTGAGCCAGATAATCGTCTTAGGTCTCGAGCAATAAAAGCACAAACTTGACGATTCGGTCATTTTTTTCAAGACACGAAAAAGAGGCCTTTACAAAATAATTTATATTGGCTGAACCATACGGCTTATAGAGCAATAATTTAGTATGGCTTCATGCAAGTCTTATATGTACACCAAAAAAAAAAAAAATCATCAAAATCGGAGGGGGTCGAGTGGGGACGCCTCGTACACTTGACATGGAATGACTCAAAGGCGCTTTTTTGTTGTTGTTTCCTTAATACTTCGCAAAACTACGAAAGTAAGGTATCATTTCATTTTCTTTTAAATCGGCGAAAAATCACATTTCACTTTGCCTGTTTTTTGAAGAATTACTGTTAAAAATGAATCAAATTTTTGAATTGCTGCCGCTAAGCGTGAATACTTCGCGCTATTCAGCTAGTCAGAACATATTTTTTTCGTCGATGGTGTAAACTTAGTATTTTAGATATGAAATTTCAATTTGTTACAAATTGTATTTTTTTTTCAGCACTACAATCGCCTGTTCTCAATGGGGATACACATGAAGAACAGAGCGATGACACTTCTGCTCAAAAATCATCCGATGTAGACCAAATCTTGAAGCATGATTCTCCGCAGGAAAATTCTCCAAGGATTGAAATCTCAGTAATGAATGGCAATAGGTTCGTATTCTGATCATTATAAACTTTTGAATTACTAATCAAAATTGGTCCCCCAGTTAAATTTTTTGTTACAGTTAAATCTGTTCCATACAAATGCGAGGTTTAACGTTTCAATCAATGTCCAATTAAATTAAATTTTTTATTTCCAAAGATAAAATAAACGATTATTTTTAAGTTGTACAAGAAAAAGCAAGTGTGCTGTTAAATTTTCAATTTGTAGTTTTTGCAAAATTGGCTGCTTATTTCACGTTATGATGTTTCGTTTTGAAGTCTTTAAGAGGCAGTTTTTATAAAAGTCAGACAGGTCAGATACATACTATTTTTTGTGTCGCTCAAAATTTTGCAGTGGTTTCCTCGAATGATTTTATAAAACACGTATTTTTTCTTTTTCCCCAAAAAAATTGCTGGGGACCTGTAAAAATTCCGAAAGTTTAGACCGACTTAGTGTTTTTCTAAAATTTGATTATCTCAGCTCGTTGAGCTTCAACCAAAATCTTTTTTGCAATTACATCATCACATTTAGCGCCTAAATCAAACTATATTTTAAAAATTTAGCTGACCATCGGGGGATCCTGTCAGGGGTGGATAAAAAGAGCCGAAGATGGTGAAAAAGTGTCAGGTTTCAGTCATGAAACAGTGTCAAGATAACTACTTTGTTACACTTTATTAGTTTTAAAATACTCGGTCCAGACAGCCAATTACGAGTTTATAGAGAAACGCCTATTATAAAGGCCCCGCAAAAGCTACGGCCGCCATTTCATTTGAAATTTTACAATTAGTCAATGTTTTCATGCTTAGTTTCAATATTAACATTAGTGTCCATCTTTTCTAGTGAGAAAATAAAATTCATTGTTTCTGAAGAAGAAGATGAATTTGATGATGCAATTGAAACAGTTTCTTGTGGGTTGCAATTGAACAATCAATTAGACGTCAACAAGTTCAATAAGCAACATACACATATGAGGTAATTTTTTTTAAATATAAAAATTGTGTTGCAAAAGAAATTCTTTTAAATTCTTAAATGGTTGTTTTGCATTATATTAAATCTCCTGAATTTAATACGTTTTTTGCATTGAAAAAAAATGTGAATTGTAGGTTATATTATGTATTATCCAGGAGTTATTCCAGGCATTTTCCAGAAGTTATCGGTGTGTAGTTGTGGAAAAAGAAAGAGAGAGTGTGTGTGTGGGGGAGGGGGGGGGGTCTTACAGATTCCAACATGAGGTTCATCAAAAGTAAAAAAAAAGAAAAGATTCAAAAATTGCGACAATTCCGATTTGAAAGAAGAATATCGGGGGGGGGGGGGGCTCACCGCATTCACAATCAACTGCACCACTGCCAAGAGTGTCCCCCCCTCTTTTTTTTCCAAAAGCTGAATGAATTTTCTAAAACTTAGTATTTTGGAAGAAAGATACTACTATTCAATCTGAAGAGTAAAGCAGTGATTATAATGGAAGTAAACTTACTGGTAATCTGTTAACAAAATAAAATTATTTTACAGGTGCATATCGGTGTATTCCGTTTCCGGACTAGAAATTTTTTGCTGAAGGCCCGTTTTTAAAATTTCAAAATTAGTAAAAAGTTTGTTTCTGAAGTTTAGAATTTCGCGGAAGGTCTGCAAATGGATCCGATCTCATTCCATATGAATCCTTGTTGGTTGTTGGGCTGAATTCTTCTGAATTGTCCGCAAATATGTCACGCTTTTAGGAGGTGGAGGGTTCAGGAAATTTGGACAGTTTGTGCCATGCGAAAGGGAGACGGTAACAGGAAAAGTGACATCATACAATTTTTTATAACAGTCGAACTTCGTGCACACGAAATTCACGGGAGCAGGAGTATTATTTCATGCTAACCGTTACTTCATCTTATCCGATAAATTATTAAGTGGTTCTTAACACGCAACCAAACAAGTATTTCAAGTAAAGCGGTATTTCACGTTAAACGATTTCACGTTACTGAGGTTCGACTGAATATGTTATGAAAAAATGACAAGGTGTGGGGAAGTAGTAAGGTGAAGTGTGACAAAAGGGGAGGGAGTCATATATGTTGAAAAAAGTGCGGCATCCTTTATGGACAATAGGCCGTATCGAAAAAATCGAATTTTCCCCGATCGTTTAGCGCTAGTGCGGAAAAGTTGTATACTGCCATCACTAAAATATGCGAGAAATCTTAAGGTTCTAGGTTGATATCTTCTTTTGCTTCAAGGGACCGAAAATTCCGAAAATTGGACATAAAATGAGTAAATTACAAAAAATAATAAATAATACCAAATATTGTCTATAATTTTGGGGTAGAGTTTAAAAATTGCTTAATTGATACAAATTTAAACACACCAAAAATTAGAATTATAGGTTAATATCTTCTGCCGCCTAATCAGCATCTAATTTTGAAAATTTTGACGCATTTTGGTACTTTTCTGTATAACTGTTTACTTTTCACATACTTCACATTCAAGGCATACTAGGTTTGGCGATCTGCCAAAAAATAAAAGACCGCTATTTTCTTTCCTATAAACAAATAGAAGTGACCAGTACATCTCGTAACTTGGGCGTGACAGTACTGTAGTAAACTAGGCGTACTTAATGGTAATTCGTAGGGTTGAATTGACACTTCAAAAACCAGTCCAACGAATTATCTGCTTACTTCATTTTAATTAGTTGCCATACTTTTATTTGAGTCTATAGACAACAAGTCAACTGCCCCTACATAGACATCAAGTCAACTGCCCTTACCCTAGAGACATTGGACGGAACGCGAGCTTATATGGGTCATTTTCAAAATTTGCTTACATTTGCTGTCCGGAGGTTAAAAAGACGATTTTGAAGCATAACTTATATTTTAAATTCAATGCGAATAATTATTTTCTGCAAGAAATACCCCCCAAAAAATTCTATCACTTAACAAATTATTGAAATTTATTTATTTATTTTTATATAAGTCTTTAAAAATGAGAATCAAGGCAAAAACGCTTGTCCATTTCCAATTTTCGCAAGTTCAACTATTTTTTTCCTCTACTTAATGGTCAAAAAAAGTAAATGCGACATATTATTTTTATATATTGACTATTAGTATATGGTATTCATGATAAATATTGACAATAGTAATTTTATTTCAATAAGAAATGTATGAATATATTTTGTCCGGAAGTTCTTGTCAAGTCCGTTACCCTAAGATTCTTTTAGCTAAAAAAGGTATTTATTGAAGTCAAAAGATGGTAACACGTATTCAGTTAACTTAACAAATTAGTGACGTAACTATTTTGTACCATTTTGTTTCCCTAAGTCGAGAAGTATTGCTGTGGCGTTTCGCACAAAATTTTTTCCAGGTGCGTATTTTTATTCTTTGTCAAGTCCGTTACCAAAGATTTTAGTATTAATTTTTACTTTTTCTAAACTTTGACCCCTAAATATTGTTCCTTATACAACTCTAAGAAAATGCATATTGTAGTTCAATTTTTAAATTCGACAACCTAGCCATAATTTGACATTTTGGTTGAAATGTCAAGTCCGTTACTGGTCAAATCCGTTACCAAATGTCAAATTCGTTACCATAGAGTTTTTGATCAATATTTCAATCATCACAAACATCGTTTTAAGCTTCAGGGCGCAAATAATTTCAAGTGAAGTTGGTTCTAGGCTCTATGATATAGTTTAAAAGTGAGATTTCATATTGATTTTGTATGGTAATGGACGACAATTTTCCTTGCAACTTACAGTTTTACAACAGCATTTGAATACTTAATTATTCATCAAAGTGTACAACCAGTTACTTTTTTACACACCTACAATATGTGACTAAACATCTGTTAGTGTTTCTAAAAGAAAATAGCAAGTTAAAAAAATTACCTAAAAATTTTGAAATGTAAGCATATGGTGAAAATGACCCATATCCAATTAGACATTTGCGCCACATTAATTCTTGCGTTTGTTATTCAGGTCTAGAGGAACGTTGAACATGATCCCATTGGCTAATAACTCCTAATTAAATTCTGAAGTTATATATCTACATCAGACCCATCAAATGAGTTATTAACTTTGGCTGTGTTAATTCTAAGAGTCTATGCTCCATCATGGTTCAGAATTAAAATTCCATAAAGGATGGAGATAGACACCAGTGGCATTTCATCACCTCATCTCTGTACTTGATTTAGAAGTAACGAGTTATTTCTCGCAACGCTTAGGCGGCTCTAGTGAAACTTCTTTTAGCCATGTTAAAGTATGAGAGATGCCATATTAGAATCCTAGCAATTCGGCGGATTACTAAAGCAAGGAAAATTTACCCAGTGAGAAAATGTGTTCGCTAACTCGTTATTGTTCGCTAACTCGTTCGTTATTGGGCAATTCCACGAAAACGCTTCTACTTTATCCCGCATGTGACGTTAATATATTTCATTAAAAGTAGTAATTTTAAAAGAGAATGAAAAAAGTTTCTTTCCTAAGAAATCCTACACCGGTTTGTGATTTCTGGTAACTAACCAAACGTCGTTCATGACCCTTTAAAATAGCTATTTTTTATGAAACACATGAGCGTCACGTGCAGGACAAGATGGCGGCTATTTCGTGACATGACCCTATTCCTGATGCAAACTTTGGAGCTACAGACTATGTAGATCTCATTGAGTCACAAGCTTGTTATGTGACATCACCTCCAGTGCTTTCCAATTCTCAAGAAAGATCATACAGGACTTCTGAAGGATGATACAGGACAGTATATAATGGACTGTTTTGTCTTTTTAAAATATCCTTCTTACACATGAAGCAGTTGAGCTTATTGGGAAATTAGTCACTGAAGGTTTCGGGAATACAGTAGGGTATCAGAACAGTGGTGGATTTATTAGAGCTACACTGGAATCCAGAAAACACATCACAACATTTGAGACCAAAAATTATTACAAGCAGTAATATATGGGTATTAGTATGTTTGGTAGGTAAAATAATATTTCTGGTCTTATTAAAATGACGTTTGTGTGATTTAAATTTCTGTACCTCAGAACCAGACTAACGTAAGTCCAAAAATGGCGATTTTCAGTTTATTAGTGCATTCTATGTAAAATATTATACAGTGCGTCGCAAAAGTTTAAGCACTATGCAAATTTTTGAATAAAAAGAAATCTTTTTAGCAGAATGCTTTCATATTTATACTGTAAGTGGCTACTATGATCCCAATTAAGTGTTTGAAGTTTTGAAAAATATAACCGCAACGAAAATCAGAAAATACAAAAGATATTTTTTTGGCTGTCGCAAAAGTTTATGCACAGATTAGATTTTATGCAAATGTCTCTTGAAATGTGATGCGTGAAGAACCAGTGCGGTTCTTTTGAACGAATTATATAGTGTAGCAATGGCTTAAAGTGTTATCAAGATGCCGAAGTTACTACAGTTCTCGTCTGAAGAAGTTGTGAAACTCTGGAAGCTGAAAGCAGAAGGTAACTCTGTTATGCAAATTTCAGTGATTTTAAATCGATCTAAACGTAGTATTTATAATGTTCTGAAACGTGAAAATCAATTTAAACCTGCATTTCGCTCAGGAAGACCGAGAAAAACTACCTCTCGTGAGGATAGAAGAATTAAAAAACTGGCCTTAACTGAACATTTGTCACTTAATCAAATATAAACTAGACTTGTAACAAAATTATCACGTGATACCATAAACAGACAAATAAAATAATCAGGATTTATCAAAAAACAAAAGTTAGCTCTCAAACCTTTTTTGAAAAAGTCACAAACAAGCAAGACTGCCCAGGGCAAAGCATCATATGAATTATAGTGACGAATGGATTACTGTTGTGTACTCTGATGAAAAAAATGGAATTTAAACGGTCTAGATGGGTTCTCATACTACTGGCGTGACTTGAGGAAAGATCCGAAGTGCGTATTCAGTAGGCAACATGGTGGTGGCTCAGTCATGGTATGGGGCGCTTTTTGCTTCAACGGACAAACTTCTCTTAGTTTTCTAAAGGGTAGACAAAAATCAGAAAGGTATCAAGATTCTCTGAGAAAGCATTGGTTACCATTTGGTGAAGTCCTAGGTGGTCCTGATTGGATTTTTCGGCTAGACAGCTCTTCAATACACAATTCCCGTAGTACGAAAGAATGGCTTGCTTCTCAAAATATTAGTGTAATCAACTGGCCAGCACTCAGCCCGGATCTAAATCCCATAGAAAACATCTGGGAAATTCTCGCACGTGACGTATATCAGAATGGGAAGCAGTATTGCTCTGTTCAAGAGCTTAAATCTGCAATCGAGGAAGCCTGGTACAGACTAACTCCCGAAACCTTCCATAATCTCGTGCTATCGATGAAAAATCGCATATTCGAACTCATCAGATGCAACGGTAACACCATAGACTACTAAAAGACTTTTATGCTTTCTAAAATCTATACCGTTTTTGTGCTTAAACTTTTGCGACAGCAAAATTTTGATTTTTTCATGTAATCGTATTTTAATTTCTATGAATTATTTCCTAATTTGAAACATGGATTTGTAAGCTGTTTGTTTAATTACAGTAAAAATTTCAAAGCTTTTTGGTGTATACTTTCCGTCTTATCAAAAGATTTCGGTTGTGCTTAAACTTTTGCGACGCACTGCACCACACTGCGCACAATTTTTTAAAACTATTTTCCTTATAAGTTAACCAGTGTTATAAGAGCGTAAGTCCCAACCTTTGTCCGAGCCAGACAAACTAAGTCCACTTTCTGCCAAATGACTCCGAATTATTCTGCCGTGGGCAGGTAAAGGGCAGTAACTGCAAATTTTTTGATTATAATTTTTTTGCATTTTTGAAATCTATGTTACATTAGTTTTATGGTACAGACATCTTTTTTTGGTTTCCGATGAAAAAAAAAACTTTTTTAATCAATGGTAATTAGCAGTAACTCCGTTTTTCGTTACTTTGGGCAGATAAACGGCAGTATCTGCATGTCTGCGGGATGAACATATGATTCGCTGTGCAAAACTTGCATCGAGCAGCAAAAACCGTTTTCCTTTGTACCTAAACTGAACGAAAGTAAGGGTGCCCTAATGGGAGGTCACGGGAGGTCATTGATTGCATTTGAATGCTCCCAAGGGGATGTTTTATTCCTTTTTGGGGTGAATCAATGGGGTGAATGTTAATATCAATGCAGACTTAAGTGATATGAATTGACGCAACCACTTGACGATATATCGTCAAATTAGCGACAAATTTGGAGGAAAAAAATTATTTTATGAGTTTGGGTTCAATTTAGGGCTATTGGCGGTATTTTGCGAAAAATCCACTGAATGATGCTAAAATCGACGATATTTAGAAAATGATTCATTTTAAATCATTTTTGGCATTGTTTTGTGGCAAATTAGGGGTGTAAATGTTTAAATTGTTATCTTGCTCACTCCAAGCACTATTTTAACACTTAAGGCATCTACTAAGAAATTTACACGTAAAAGGAAGTAGTGTGGGGTTCATACCAGATTTTTTTCTTTCAAATAAAGTTTCTCTCCACTAGCAGACGATATTTTTCACTATTTCATAGATACACAAACAAAACTTGGCAGACAAAAAAAAAAAAAAAAAAAAATGCAGCAATGAAATGATTTTATTTACATTGTTTTGTTTTCTTTTAATTACAGTTGCTTCCATACTAACAGGCGATAGTTTTGCAGTTTAATACCAAGCTGTTGCATTTTTAATAGTTTTATGAAAAGAATCGTCAGCACAACAAGCATTTCAAGCGCTCTTTTTTTCAAAGGGATTTCTTGTTTTGATGCAAAGTACAAAGCATTAACTAATTTGTAGTAATTTTGAAAATTCTGGTGCGAACGCCACACTACTTCTTTTACGTTTAAATTCCATAATAAATGCCTCAAGTGTTAAAATAGTGAATTAGAGTGAGCAAGATAACAATTCAAACATTTACACACCCAGTTTGTCAAGAATCAATGTAAAATAATGTTTTACAATGATTTATTTTCTAAATATCGCCGATTTTAGCAAAATTCAGTGAATTTTTCGCAAAATGTGCCCACTAGCGCCAAATTGAATCCAAATTAAAAAAAAAAAAAAAAAAATCATTTTTTCGCCAAATTTGTCGCCAACTTGGCGGCAAACACTTTGCGACCAAAAGTTTGGTGATATATGGCCAAGTGGTTGCACCAAATCATATCACTCAATTTGCAATGAAATTAACATTGATTTACCCCAAAAAGGGGTAAAAGACCCCCTTGGGAACATTCAAATGCAACCACAAGGGGAGGTGCACCTTCCCTTGTGACCCCTTAGAGCCTACATACCAAACTAGAAGCTTCTAAGGCACACAGTTTTTGATTTATGCGACATACATACGCACATACGTGCATATAGGCGTCATGAGAAAACTCGTCGTAATTAACTCAAGGATGGTCGAAAAGGATTTTTAGGCTGTTGATAGGTTGGAAGGTACATATGCACGTGCTGACAGGGCCTGATTACTGAATAGGCCAACTAGACCACGGCCTAGGGCCCCCACAGTTTAGGGGCCCTCAAATGGCTAAAATTGCTGTAGTTAATGCCTAAATTTGTTTTATCCCATGCCTAAAATTGTAAAGCCTCAGTACAGGGGGCCCCAAAAAAGTATTTGGCCTAGGGCCCCGTGGTATCTTAATCGGGCCCTGCGTGCTGATAGGTCGAAAAAACGACTCAACATTCATTCGGGGCTGAGAAAGATCAAATTTAAGACTCAAATTTGAGTGAAATTTTTTTCGTGATCACAATACTTCCTTTACTACTTGAAGGGAAGTAACAAGTGCAGTTCTGATATAATGAGCCATTAACTCTTAAACTACATAAATAGATTATTAAATTGAACTCAAATTAATCAACGAGAAGTATTGCACATCTATTTTTTTCATGTTATTATAAAACATAACTTAATAATCATGTTTATAAATTTAAATTTATAATCATGTTTTGTTTATGTAACTAGGCAATGAAATCATTCCTTTCAGTTTTACCAGTGCAGATTTTGGGTTTAACAATTCAGAGTCGAAGGTAAAAAAATCAAAGAGTCGGAGTCAGAGTGGGATTTTTAAACTCAGAGTTTGCAACTCTGCCTGTACTTCAGAGTCGAAAACATATTGGGATTCGCAGTCAGTCATTTTTTCCCTCCGACTCCGCAGCCCTATAATTCACGCTCTTCTACAAAGTAGAAATAATGTGACTTACGTTACTCTGGCCCGGAGGTACGGAACTGTTTTGACGCGAAGTCACAAAAACGCAAGTCCAGTTCTGGTGTAATCAGTCATTTACTATTTAAGTACGCAAATAATTGTTTAATTGTGCGAAAATCAACCATTAAGGACTAAAGTATACATATTTTCTCAATGTTAACAATCATGTTTTGTAGCCTTATTCATACATCAGCTTTGTAACTAGTCAACGAAATAATTATTTTCTGTTTTTTTGGTCCCCTGCAAAGTGATGAAAATGGATTTACGTTAGTCTGATTCTGAGGTACAGATTTAATTAAAGTTTTGCATTGTAGCAAGCAGTTAACAGGCATTAAAGAAAGTACCAAAATACGTCAAAATTTACGCCTGTGTTTACAACAGTACTCTCACGCCCAAGTTACGAGATGTACTGGTCACTTCTATCTTAATATATAAAAATTACTTGTCCCTGTGTTTGTGGCCAGTGGACTCCTCAGTTACTGAACCGATTTTAACCAAATTTTGCACGCAGTTTCAGTTTGGTCCAACTTAAATGATAAGATAGTTTTTATCTCAATTTAGGACCGCAATATATTTTTTATTGCAAATTATCTATTTAGCTACCAGCTTTTCTGTATTCTTGGCTAAACCTTTTTACTAAGCCTTTTTTTACACCTCCATGGCCGAGCGACACGCCATGCACACGTTCGCCATGCACACGTTCTGCCACGTTCGCCATGCACGCCATGCACACGACGCCATGCACACGTTCTGGCAGCTTCCGGTGCGCAGTAAACAGGTTGTAAGTTAGCGGTGCGTTGAGTGTTATTTGACTTTTTCGTGAAGTAAATTATAAACAAACGTGTTACTTCCCTTGAAATTTATATGTAATAAACTGTCAGAAACGATTGTCACTTAAGAGTTTTTACGCCTCTGAGGCTGAGAGGCAGGGTTGTTTGATTTTGTCCGGGGCGGAAAAAACCGCCGGAAAAAACCTGGAAAAAACCGCCCCGGACAAAATAGCATTTTGTCCATTTCGTCCATTTTGTCCACTTTAAAGAAAATGACAGTTCTTTTATTAAAAAATCCAAAGTTTAAGAGTAATGTTTTAAAATATTGATTTTTTTCAATAAGGTAATAGTTTGATTATCAAAATTAGCACACATAATTATGTATACAAACAAATATTTATTAAACAACAGATACTATAAAAATATAGTATCTGTATAAAATAAATGAATATTAACGATAAGATTTAATGCTTATGAGAGCACACATCAGCAGTAAATAATTTTAAGATGTTGATTTGTTGTGAAGGAGTTTTATTTCCAACAATAAAAGTGTATATATAATATAAAAGTAGAAATGAAATTTTTAAAGATTTGAGTCTCAAAATATTAAAAACCGTATGAAGTAAACATTATTTGATGTCAAGAAAGAAAATTTTGCCATGAAATGAAATATATTCCTGTAATAGCATTAATATATCCATAAAACAATGCTGTGTACATAAATATTTTACAATGGGGCAACATTCATTAAATCCTCAAAAAATGTAATGTAAAATGAATAATGCAGAATAAGAAAAAGGAATTTTTACATAAATAAATAAAAGTCATATTGTTAAATTTTAAAGGATATTCTTAACTGTTTGACATGCAGGTCTTGTTTTAGTTCAGGTTCTTATTTAATATTTAGATCTTCAATTTTGATTTAGTCTTTGAATCAAAATTAAACCAATATTTCTTGTAGCATCTAATGTATTTTCAAATACAAATTATATCATTTATATGTGTATTTAATTCAAACAAAATTTAACCATAGAATTTATGAGAAAATATCATATAAAGTTTACTTTTTAAGGGATTGTAATGTGTTAATTAATATCAAAGGGAACAGAATACTCTTTAATTTCTTTTTAAAAATATGCTATAAAGAAAAACACTTTTTTTTATTTGTCTACTCTATAATAATATAATTCCACTCAATAGTTTATTCACTATGTTAAATTTTATTTCGTTCAACTAAAATTAATTAAAAATCAATGGGTTAATTGCCTTTTTTTTTGTATGATACCATCATTCTATTTTGGGAAATAGATAATGCAAGAGAGATACTAATTGTACATCATAACATTTTTGTACATCAAACGTATGAAAAAAATGTGGGATTTTTTTTTTTCATTTCTTCCATTTTGTCCATTTCGTCCAATTTTGTCCATTTCGTCCATTTCTTCCGGCGTCCCGGACTTTTTGCAAAAAAGTGGACGAAATGACAACCCTGCTGAGAGGTGGAAAGCGCTTGGTGGGATAGCTCCTGGACTGCATTTAAGTGGCTGTTCTTCTTACTACTATTATATATACAAAAGTTTGTTTGGATGGATTTATGGATGGAGCAGTCAGTTGATAAGCAGCAGTGGCGTATATAGGTTATATAGGTTTTTATTTCGGAGGGGGCCCACATAATCAAGCTTAGACCCCCCCCCCCCAACTTTCTTTTTTTTTTTCGCTATTACTGTAAGACAGGTAGAAATTTTCAAATTAAATGAAAATATTGTA
>JAXGGA010024025.1:0-12671 GCA_038373865.1 Uloborus plumipes
TTGGCGCTTAGATAATTTCTAGAAAAAAATATTAAATTGTATCACTCCAAATACAATTGAGCCACAAAGTATTAATGCTTTACTTGTATTAAGAGCGATAATTACTTTATTACACTTAATTATTTTTAAAATGCTCGGTTCGGACAGCGAATTACCAGTTTACAGAGAATCGCCCTTACATACATTTTATTAGGCAGCGCGTACACCAAAGCGACACGAGTCGCTTTGTCGATGTCTTCCCGAAGACGCACGAATGAACTCGTTATTCCTCCCTGTTGTGCGCACACCGAAGAGTCAAGTGACGCGCCTCAAATGCTGCGGCCGTGTCGCACAAATGCCCGCTTGATTCCCCGTATGCTATCTAGGGAGCAAAGAAGCGTCTTGAGTCGCATGTCGCATCGTCCGATCACCATACAAGATGGCCGACTATGAAAACGCGAAGAATTAGTTTCTTGAGAACAACATTAAAATTCTAGTTAATCTTTACATCGTTGCATTTAAATAAACTATGAAGCATCCAAAAAAAAGTTAAATTAAAAATTAGAGAGATGAAAAAATGTTGGGCGGTATAGTGCTGAGGACCTGTTTCGAAGTGTATCCGCTGTTTGCATAAAGCCGTATATCGGCTATTTCCTCTCATTTTTTTAATTTTACGTTTGTTGGCTGCTTTATAGTGGCTGAATGTAAGGAGATTTAGATTAATTAGAATTTTTGAGGTGCTATAATTTTTTTTTCTTAATTTTTATATGAGACTATTTCAACAAACGCCGTACTGTGAGTACGGCGCGTTGGCGTGGTTGGTAGAGCGTCGGTCTCGCAACGGGGAGGGCGCGTGTTCGAATCTGGGCGAAGGAAGGTTTTTTTTTTTTTCTTCCTTAACATAATTTTTCTTTCCATCACCATGTATATTGTTTCGCAAAGTTTTTTTTTTTTTTTTTTTTCGGGAGAAGGGGCACACCAGAATTATGGAAATAATTCATCAAGCTTCAAAAACGATCATTAAAAACTTTTCACCACTGTCTACGAATAATAATTAAGCAACTCACAATTATACTGTTGTTCAAAAAATTACTTTAAAAATACGAGTTTTTCCGTTCCTTGGAGTTTCAATTGAGGAATTGGGTTTTTCCCCCTTCAAAAATTTAAACTTGGGCGCTCCTAGGTTGAGCTACATATAACTTTTAAGCTAGCATATATTTTTACTCAAATATATTGTTAAAATATGAATTTAAAAACAGCTCAATATTGATATGAAATATCAATTTTTCCGAAACCATGACCGTTTAGGGGGAAATATTTACCTCGTTTCAGAAAAAAAAAAAAAACGTGTGAGAATAACATTTTAAATAAAACGCTCCGCGTACTGAAGTAATTATCGTTCTTAATACAAATAAAGCATTAATACTCTGTGGCTCAATCGTATTTGGAGCGATATAAATTGAATTTTTTTTTTTCTAGAAATTATCTAAACACCACAAACGCAGTCTCCTCTCTGTCCCGATCGTATTGTCTAACACTTCAAGGTAATATTCCAAAAATCCTATCAACACTACATAAATTTGGCAATTAATATCTGAAAATAGAATAATGCAGCTATATTTTTTTCATACAATAAGGTCCAATTACGTATTTCTAAAACCTAATATTGTCATGTAAATTCTGTCCGGAGTTTTTTGAAACAGTCCCCTGCCAATACACAATTCAAAGCTGCAATAGAAAAAATCCATTACTCTTAAAAATGTTTTCCTGGCATGAAGTTAAACGCAATCAGAGTGAATTTGGGGGCCGAAATTGCTGAGAACGGTGTTGAAACGCTGATTTGTTTAGTTTCAGAGCCAAATTTGCGGCGAAAATATGAATCTTAATTGTTGCAAAAACAGTAAACAGCCCTCTAGTAGTGATTTTATTAATGTTAATTAGTTTAATTATGAAACATAGTAGTTATTATGTCCACGATTTGTGCCTAAATTTGTAAGTAGTTTCGTAACTAATCATGTTCCAATCATTTTGCAGAAATTACACAACAAAGTGCAAGTACACAGTCCCCTGCCTAGTCATACTAGGCAGGGGACTTACTCCCTATCGTGATTTATCAGATAGATACAAACTTCAATTGGCCCTTTTTCAAACCAAAGTAATAGATTCATTTTCTGAGCAATAGTACTGTATAACTATGCGAACATTTCAAAAAAGCATGCCCGGACAGATTCTGTATGGAAAGTGACGAGTTGGCAGAAAATCGCCCATAACTTGAGATAAGCCCCCCCCCCCCCCCCAGCAGCAGAAACCATAAACATGAATAATACCAATTATTTTGGAACTTCTTGACATGAGAAGTTATAAATTATATTTATTTCCCTTTAATATTCGATCAACTACCCATTTCATCGACTAAGCAAAATAATATATTTTCAAGCTACAATATTTTCAGCTTGTTGTTCATAAGATAAAAAGATTAAATTCTTAATAAATAGCAGTTTAAACGATAAATATTACTTTACTTCATTTAATTATTTAATTTAATTTATTATTTTTCATTGAATCTAGTTTTTACAATGATGGCATTAGACTTTTAATTTTCTTAATTGAATACCATTTAGTGATTACTAGGAACAATTAAAGTCTTTTAGTTTCTGTCACTATGAAAAAAAAAAAAAAAAACGTCATAATGTTATGCTACATTAAGCTTCTGTGATTCCGCAGTTATAATGAAAGATACGCACTCCTTGTCTCTTCTCTCCACAATACAGGAATACAGCTCTCAAAATACGGATACAGTTACGCTATAACACTAATATGCGCATGCGCGAGTTTAGGACTGCAATCCGACTTTCGCCTTGTCGGTGTACGCACGCGGGAAGCACAAGTCGCTGGCGAGTGCGACAGAAGCGGTTGTCGCAGACATCTGACGCTTTCGTGACGCTTTGGTGTACGCGCTGCCTTTAGGCTTAAAATACTTCACCATTGCCTTATTTATTAAGTTATTTAACGTCCTGTTTATGGGATATTTTGCAGATATGTGAGCAAAATACGACCTTACTTGACTTTACTTGTGCAAAGTAACAACATTACAGAAGGCATCTCTGATTAATTTTAAGCAAATCATTTTAAAATAGTTTAATTTTATGAAAAATAAGTTTGCAAAAAAAATTTACTTTCTGTGGCTACCCATGATGGATCGTTGCTTGATTAATTTGTCTGAAAACAGCTGTCAATAATGAAACTCTGATGTCCAAATATTTTTCTAGTTTTCTCTAACTAGTATTCTCAAGAAGAAGGACTATTTAACTTGTGATAAACAGCTTTCGTAAAATGATGTACCCATTACAGGTTTTTGTATGCAGTAACTAACAAACGTCCCGTTTTTAGGCTACTGGGCATTAATACTATTAAAATCTGCCCGCGTCTGTCTGTCCGTCTGAAGATTGAACTCCTTAAAAACCGCTGAGAGTTGAGAATCGAACGAGGTACCATTCGATTCGAAATTTTCTAAGGAAGACAATAAGACCAACCGCGTAATTCTACGACATCAATTAGCTGAAATACTAATTTTAACGTTAATTAAATTTTTGCACTTTTTAAAATTCCAAGACATCTATTTCTTTCCGTTGCCATTTTAAAATAAAACGTTAATTAAATTATTGAACTATTTAAAATTCCAAGACTTTTATTTCTTTCCGTTGCCATTTTAAATTAAAACGTCAATTAAATTATTGAACTATTTAAAATTCCAAGACTTTTATTTCTTACCGTTGCCATTTCGAATAAAAACGTTAATTAAATTATTGAACTATTTAAAATTCCAAGACATGTATTTCTTTCCGTTGCCATTTTGAATAAAAACATTAATTAAATTATTGAACTATTTATTCTAAGACATTTATTTCTTATCGTTGCCATTTTGAATTAAAACGAAAATTAAAGTATTGAACTTTTTAAAATTAAAGAATGTTATTATTTTCCGTTGGTCATTTTGAATACGTGTTACAGCAAAGTTCTAACAATTGTTTTTTTTTTCTAATTAATGACTTATATTTTTTATCTGGTACAATTTTGAAAATGTGTTTTTAAATAAAATTGCAATTGCTGTTTTTAGAAGGGATTTTTTTTTGGCTGCGATCCAAATATTAAAACAACTTTTTCGTTTAGAATTTTGCAATTTTACAGGAAGAAAGCGGTTTGGAAATAATTGTTTTTTGTAAGGAATTTTATTTGTTATTTAGGCAGAGTGCTAAGTATGCGCTACTTGACATCGTCTTTATTTTTGAGGAAGCATGCGCAAATAATTCGATTGATTCTTTGATGCAGGAAAGCTTTTTAGCGAGCCGCTGTAGCGGGGAGTAGTTTGTTGAAACTTTCCTTTAAAGGCGAGCCACCTTGGCGGCGAGTAGTTTATTGAAACTTTCCTCGCTACTGTAAAGGCGAGCCGCCTTGACGGCGAGTAAACTGTTTAAACTTTCCTCATTACTTTAAAGGCGAGTCGCTTTGGTGCCGAGTAGTTTGTTGAAACTTTCCTCACTACTTCTAAGGCGAGCCGCCTTGGCGGCGAGTAGCTTGTTTAAACTTTCCTCACTACTTTAAAAGGCGAGCCGCCTTGGCGGTAAGTAATTTTCTCAAACTGCCTTCACTACATTACAGCCCGTGCAACGCCGGGCCACGCAGCTAGTAAATGTATTAACCAGTGATACCTTCTGTGGCATTTCCGACAAACACAATGCAAAAACTCTAGAGCCAAAACTTTTCACAAACAAGCTCTTTTGAGCTACATAAATTTTATTGGACGTTGTTCTGCCAAAGTGTCTTTTACACGCCCTTTCATCTCAAAAGTTCATCAGCTCACATCAGTTTCTACACTAACCATAAAACATTTTCTAATTAAAATATTGTTTTAAAGTATTTTTATCATACTTTATATAAGCAAGAGTTTAAAGCTAAAAAAGACTTAGTAAAACGTTTTTGAGAAATCAGGCATTTAACGCTTAAATTAAAAACATTATGAATTTGACAACAAAGCAAATCATCTGAGATGTTTTCAAAGCAACACTTCTAGTCATCAAAAAAAAAAAAAATAATAATAATAATAATGTCCTTTATTAACCTTTAAACCATTTTGGCAGCATAACTCAACCGATAATTCTGTCATGCCATAATATGAAGCAGATTTTTTTTTTGTTCTCGTCTATATTTCTTTGGACATCCCTAAAGTCAAAGACCTAAATGCTAAAATTTAATGCTTATTATTTTTTTTTTTAAATTGGATTATGTTTAGCGGGAATCAACACTATAACTCTTAAAAGTCTATCATTTTATCGAAGAATGAAACTTCTTCAAAATTCTTTCAGAACTCTCTACCCAACGACAAACAGTTTCTGAGACTTTTTATATTTTTATTTTCTTTAACTTTTTACTGAAAAGATAATGATTGACATGCTTAAACCTTTGAAAATATTTAATAAAATCTCATAAAAATTATATTTTAATGTATTTCTTCCAAAAAAAAAAGAGCAAAGCACTATTTTGAACGTGGTACTTTTACCGTGTGTTAAGTATATACTATTTTTTTTTTTTTTTTTTCGTGTTTTAAAGTTTTGTACTAAAATGGATAAGTAAACGTTTGCATTTCAGAAGGAAAAAATTTGCTGAAGGTGATTGATAAAGCATTTGCATAAAGATAAAGTTAAGCGTTCAAGAATACGTTTAGTAATATTCTATAGTTAATCGTGTTTACCTCTTCATTAAATAATTCACTTTTGAAAATTAACGAACATAAATATCAATAACATAAAATTAAAAAAAAAAAAAAAAAACCTACTTTTAGCTACAAAAATATCGCTACTTGGCATTCTTCAAAAAATATCTTTGTGTTTCTAGCAATTATTTGTTCAATTAAAGCTGTATGGTATCAAAATTTTAAATTCTTAGAATCAAAATCAATGCAATTAGTTTCAAAAAGTATTAACGAAAATAATTAAACAAATGAAACAAGAAACAAATAATAATTTTTATTTAGCATTTTAGATATAAAAACGAGTCACTCGGCTTTGGTTAAACTACATGTTAATGTAGTTAAGGACAGTTTTTGTTTTTGGTGAAATATTATACTTTAAATTTCACCATCGATAAATTTAAATGTTTATATTATTATTTGGGGAATAAATAATTGTTATTTCTGCTGTTCATCTGAAATTTTTTCTCAAAGAAATAAATTCTTGGGTACTAAGTTTATCACATACTCAATTAAAGATTCAAAAAATCCTTTCTTTTCTCTCTTCTTCTGCTGAAGTGGCCAATGCAACCGCTCGTCACTAGTCATTAAAGCTTCCCTAGCCCCTTCCCATTTGTAAATCCCATCAAGTCTATATTGATACGGAAGACATGGGCCGAACATAAGTCTTAAAAACAACCTGAAGTCCGTAAACATAAGTTTCCATAAATTTGGTTTTACTCCAAGCTCTTGGGCAATTTCATCCGCGTACTGGACAAAATCAACACGAATACTCATTTTTTCACTTGGCGAGTACCTAAGGGTATTCTGTTGATGTCGTCTCTTGATGTCTTCCAGCATTTCAGCTTCTTCAGGAAGTTTTTTTCTACCAGCTAAAACGCTTACTGCATACCTACTTTGCAGTTCCGCCAATGGCCAGCCAGGTCCGAACGGCAGAATGAAACCAATCATCGCTAAAGTAGGATGCTGTAACTGAAGTGGAAATATACACTTATACAAATTCAGGATTCCGTCATCTTTAACCACAACGCCCTTTTCCATAAAAGGGAATTCGAATGTATATCCGGTAGCCATTACAATAACATCAGCTGCTGTGACAGTGCTCTCCCCGCAGAAGATGACCCCATTTTCAGTAAACTGATCAATATCCCCCTTCTGAATAACTGATCCAGATAGCAGTTTTGATGCAATGTGGTCATTAACTATTGGATCTTTCGACAGCAAATGATATTTGGGCTTGATTGCATACAGTCTGTGGTCAAAATGACGGTCTAGATAAAATGTTTCGATATACCAACTGCACAAATTTGTCGGCAAAAAATCCAAACATGCTGTTATATATCTTCTGAAGAGAACGTAGTCAATGGGTAATCCGTTTGGCCCTAGCCGATTTACGATAAAAGCACCCGCTCTGCTACTCAAGTATACCTGGAATAAACGCACATGTGTTAGAAATAACAGAAAATCCTACATATGTTATACATATTATTCATTTAGATCTACTGTATTATATTTGAATGGCATAATAGACAACTATAAAGTTTTCAAAGGTGCAGAACTGCTTTCAAGATCTGGTTTCAGAAATAAATGTGCTTTGTCATATACTAACCTCTTTTTTCTTTGTTTTCCAAGAAATTGTTACACTCGAACTTAAGTAAACTGCCATGTTTATGATGCTTAAATTTAAATATATAATTAAGAAATGCTAAAATGTAAAAGTTTTATGTGTGTTCCATTTTTTAAAATATTGTACTTGTATAAATTTTGTATTCAAAGCACTTTTTTAACAATTTTACGATTCTTTTAGTATTACATTACTTTAATGAAACAAAGTGAGCTCTCTTTAAAACCGAATTTTCCCTTTAGAGTAATTTTAAAGGTGCTGCGCAGTAGATATTTCATGAATTCATCAAAATAATACACCGTCTAACTCATTGCCTCTGAGGTTGCAATAAGCTAGCAGTTAATTTCACAAGATACTGTATTTATAAATGGTACAGTGACTATTACAGCACATTTCTGTAAAGACTACAAGCTGCTTTTTTCAACTAAAAAATAAAAAAAAGTGCTAGGGGAAAGCGGAGCTCCACGTGAATACTGTGTAGGGATAACTTAGGTATAACTTATTTTTAAATTCTCCATTGATGGTAGTATTAGTCTCAGTGGCCTACCTAGAGGTTGGTAAGTATGGTTCTGGTCACGGAGAACCACTCAATCTGGCATCACAGCAGCCAGTTGGGCGGCATTTTGCCCAGTAAGAAAAATAAGTTAAGAAATAGAAATATTTTTTCATCAAAGAAAAAAAAAAACTTGTAAGAATAAGAGCTAGAAGTTAAAATTAAACATATAATAAAAATGTGTATTGGGCATCATTAAAATCCTTTTTAAAAATAAAAAAGTATCAAAGATGCACTATTGTCTTTAAATTGGCAGAATCATTAAAATTATCTGAATAAGGAGTTGTTTTGGGAGGTCACAGTGACCTCCTGTGACGGTTCATGAAGGCGACCATAATGGTAGGGAAGGGGGCAAGTTCTTCGCTAAAGTCGCTGGACCACTAGGCACGCTACAGAAATTAGTCTAGTCCAGTCACATTAGACCTGCAAAATTTTCGGGCTTCTTTCAGTTTTCCCCTTATAACTCCTAAGTTATATCATTTTTGATGTTAATTGTAATTTGCAATTTTTAAAGAACATTAAATTTGCAACAATTTAAGTGCAATTGGTATGCTTTACTAGGGGAAAATGGGATACCTCGGACCTATGTTCAATTTTTAATGTCATAATTATTTGCCAAATCTAAATACAAACACCTTTAGTTAATTCTTTATGATTTTTTACACAACATATAATTATCTGAAATTTTTATTCAACTTATTTCAATTACATTTTTACACCACCGGTGGTGTACCTTGGGTCTTGGGATGGTGTACCTTGGACCAATGATTAACAGGTAAAGAAAACATGATTTTCTGTAAGAACATCACTATTTATCAATCAGTAAACCACAAATTTAGAAATACATTTTTGATTTATTTCTAAGATAAATAAAAATTTAGGTCTTAACGTTTCACTTTTTTGATAAAATGTCAAGATGCTCTAGCTTCTGAAAACCATACTAAAGATTATTTTTTTAAGCTACACTCATATTTTTAACCAAGATTGTAATTGGATAAGTCAATTTCAAATGTTACCTCTTTAAGCTGCCTTTCAGATCCACCTAATAGTATTGGGTGTGATAGCTTGTATACGATATCCTTTTTGTCATCTTCATAAACGATAGGATCTTCTCTAGTGAACTTCTCACAGCTTGGATCTTTTTTCTGATAATTATCATATCCTCTTCATATCCATCATGAGCGATAGGAATGACCTTAGCAAGAAAATATTTGATAGTTGTCTTGCCAGTGAATTTCACCAATACAAAAACACAAATCTGAATATTGAGGTTATCTGCATCTTCTTGCTCATTAAAATCTTTCTCTGAACTATCGCATTCCTCATATAAATCTTTAACATTCCTAAATTCAGACTCTGACGAATCATAAAGTTTTCTCTTAGCAGGCTTTTTAGGGGGTTTTACTGTCTTAGTTCGCTTTACTTTTGCATTGCCTTTTTTGCCTTTTCTATTTTAAGACGTCCTTTTTCGGCTCTATCGCTCAAATTAGAAGACTTTCTTTTAGGTCTTCCCCTACGGCATTGTTTTCTCAGTAGTGCCTTTGGATATGGCCCTTTTTCTTCAGGAGTGACAATGCTTGGCAAATAAGTACTAGCTTTAGATGTTGACACACCAGTAGAATTATTTTGCATGTTTTCTTCTTTCTTTTGCATTGAGTGATCAGTGATATTTGATGGGAGGAAATCAAAGTCTTGAAAAATATTTTCCATTCAATGGTTGTAAGCCATCCGAGGACTGCAGTCCTCGGATGAAAACACAGAGTTGACGGTGTATTGCACATATAAATGTAGTTAAAAGCTCATTATTTACCTAAAACATTAATATGCAGTTGAAAAAACTGCATATGAAATTTCTAATTTAAGTTAAAATTGTTAAATTTTGGAAGGAAACATTTCACTTGAATTTTAAAAGGCATTTCAACAAACTGGAGAACATGAAATTTTAAGAGTTGTAATAACTATGCAGAAGTGTGTACCTTGGACCAGTCCAATGTACACCACTTGTATTGGGTTCGAGGTACACCACTTGGTTATTAAAAACAAAGTAGCTGACAATTATGTTACAGTTAAGATTAACTTTGTTTCAAGCACATGCCGTTATAACTAGAACATGACTGTATAATGCATGACCCTCATTTCCGAATAAACAATAATATGCTTCAGAATAAAAATACATCAAAGTATTTGGAAAAATTTACTTTTGAATAGTGGATTTCTTGTTTCAACAATACTTCAATCAGATGATCTTTCAACAAAACAGAAAGGTATGCCCTGAGACCTTTAGTGGCAAATACTTTAACTATACATATTGCTATTTAACTATTTTAATAAGCAGAGCTGTAATCAGCCTAGGTCCAAGGTACGCATATGTCGGAGGTACTCCACTTACCCCTACTAATAATTTTCGAGATATCGCAAAGTAAAGATTTCTTCATTCCACTGATATGCTAGGTACTGACGAAGGGCATTGCCTTCAAAACGTGTTTGCCTGTTTAATACCATTTTAATCATACTTGTTTGCTTTTAAACAATGCAAACTAATTTTACTCATACGTTAATTTTTTCAGGCTCCTGACGAATTTCATCCGAGGCGGTGCATTGTACAAATGTGTTCACAAATTAGACTAGCAATTTAATTGATCTTCAAAAACGGTGCAGTTTCCTTCAGTGTACGTACGCGTTTACTTTCTTTTCAAAATAAAACTCAGTAGGTAACTTTTACAAACGAAAAATTAAATGCGGCTCAAAATTTATCAGAGTGCAAAGTTACACGTACGAGGGAAAGAAACGCCTACATAGGCCTACAAAGTATCGACCAAAAACAAATTTATTTACGAGCTGGGCATATTTTCTTGATGGTGATAACTCATATATACACACATTCAAAAATTTTGTATCATTGTTTTGCCTTTTTCTTTCGTCTAGTGTTCAAATATTATCATTAGAAATGTTTTTCCCATTTCGTTAAATATCCGATGCTTTCATTTTCAACGATTGTGAAATAAGTATTCCGCCTACAGAGTTCGTTTTAAGATTAAATGAAAGCCAATTAAATTTACTCCATCGACATTATTTTCAATCTCTTTGCAAAATAGTACTTTGAGTCAATAATTGGCCAGAAAAAAGATCAAAGCATAAAATTTTCTTTACTTTCCGCAAGAATAGATATTTTTTTTTCTTTTTCTTTTTTACTTTCTTCTATATCTAATATATAGAAGAAAGTATTGGTTTCGTGAAAATTTTCGAATGTCGAATTTTGACGGATTTGCACGTTTTGAGGTGCGCTGAGTCCATTTCGACCATTTTTGGAAAATGTCTGTCTGTCTGTCTGTCTGTGTGTGTGTGAGTCTGTATGTGTGTGACCAGTTTTTGTGGCCGCGCTAGAGCAAAAACTACTGAATGAAATCGAACAAAAATTTTTGCACATATGTACCACCATGTGAACTGGTGCACCTGACTTTGTTTAGCGAATTCCTCCAAGGGGGGTGGAGCAATCGCACGTGTTCTGCGCGGGGGTGATTGTTATATCTCAGGAAGTAACCGGCGGAATCAAACGAAAATTGGTCCATGGGTAGACCCTACTGAGTACAGGTGCTGATTCAATTTGTTTGTCAATATCTCGAAGGGGGGTGGAGCAATCGCACGTGTTCTGCGCGGGGGTGACTGCTATATCTCAGGAAGTAACCGGCGGAATCAAACGAAAATTGGTCCATAGGTAGACCCTATTGAGTACAGGTGCTGATTCAATTTGTGTGTCAATATCTCAAAGGGGGGTGGAGCAATCAAAAGTGCTTATTTTGTCATTGCACCTACTGTATCTCGGGAAATATTGCTGCGATTTGAATGAAATTTGGAATAACACTAACCCAATATGGAAGCAAGCATCGATTAAATTTTGGCGCCAATCGCCCCAGGAGGAGGGTGGGGTGATTTTTGCGCTTAGTCAACAATGCGAAAAATTAATTCATTAAAAAATCGCTTTCACGCTATTTAATTATCAAAACAGCTGAAAACTTTCAATGATTTGAAATTTTTAACTGTTGCCAATTTCTTTTTACTAGCAAATAAAATGTTTGCAATTAATCTAAACAAGGCTTTTGCAATGATTTCCAATTTCGCTCATTGATTCTGCATTTGCAGGGTTATTACGATAATTGGGAAATTGTAGCTGTCTCCAATTACTCGGGCGAGTACGTATTTTATTTTGTAACCGGAATTCATAAGATAGATATAGAAGAAAGTTTCGTGACGGCCACGACAGCTAGTTTGAATTGTGAGAACTCAAAAATTATTGATAGTGCAGCATACCAATTGAAATTGAATTGTTGCAAATGCAATGTTCTTCAAAATTGGGAATTAGTGTCAAAAATGACATAGTTTAGGAATTATAGTTCGAAAATTGTAAAAGTCCAAAAGTTAGCAGTTTTTTGCGAGTTGCGCAATAAGCATAGATTTTTTTTAACTGCAAACTTGGATTCACACTATCCTAACTGATCCAAATAACATGTTAAAATACCAGAACTAAAATCGCGATTTGGGATTTTAGCTTCTGGACTATTTATTACCTTCTTGTAATACTTTTAGAGCCTAATGCGCTGTGGAAACAATTACATTGTTTTAGCCGCAGTTGTATATTAACTCATCACTTACTTCATTACATTGAAACACAGTTAAAACTAAATAATTAGCTAATTGTAACGACTACATATTATTCAATGAAAATTCAGGTAAATTCATGGAACTTTTTTATTATTTTATTATTATTTTTT